>JAGPOY010003870.1:0-12622 GCA_018983105.1 Silene uniflora | reverse complement strand
GTTGGGAGGGAGATTTTGCTTAATCAATTGTTTACGTTTCGGGGTTCGTTGAGACGGTAATTTGAAAAACGTAACGGTCGTCGAAAAACGTTGTGCCAAAGTTTCTAAACATGTTTTTACTAAAAGATTTCATATTAACATGACCCATTACAAAATCCATTAACCTGACGAATATTCGAAATGGAAAAATTGAGTTTTGACGACTTTTGTCAGAAATCGGTTTTATCAAAATAAAATGTTAAAATAAAGTTTGAATTACTTCTAAACAACTTTAAAACATTTCAAATAATCATTTTACTTAAAAATAAAATAAAATTATATTTCAACCTTTTATTATTATTTTCGATAATTAATCATTTAAATTAAAATTAATTAAAATATTACTTTTAATGCGAAAATAAAGGTCTTGAAATGACGGGGTGTTACACTCCTAGATTCATTTTTTTCCATTGGTTTACGTTCCAAAACCGTGGCTCTGATACCACTTTGTAACACCCCAATTATCCGGCCAAGATAATTAAAGGCATTACCATCTCGGTTTCCCGAGGTAGTGTTTCAAAACTCCAATAAAAGAACACTTTATTAGAAATATGAAGGTTTAGTGATTACATAAACGTATACAAAAGAACAAACTACTACTCATGACTACTATACTCTCCTAGCAACTATACTAGTCACGTGACTCGTCAAGCTCGTCCCGTCTCCCGCGTGCTAACCAAGCAATCTGTACATAACCTGCTCCCCATATGACCAAAGGATATCATATGGATCGACACAGGCCACCCCAAACAAGATAGGTGACAGACACAGACAAACAAACGTCAGTAACGATAAACAAGATGCAATACGACTCAAGTGTGTGAATATGCAACATGACTCTAATATGAATGAGATACCAGTATCCAACCGTCATACCGGTACCGGGACACGCCTAGACGTACCCACAACCATTGGTGCCAGGAACACGTCCACGACACCACACTCACACAAGGTACTCCGAACACGTCGCTGGTACCGGGCCCAAGAGCGACCCGGGTCCCCTGTCAGACGTCGTGTCTCACCCACACGCGCCCTTCCAAAACTCTAATTCATTAATGTGTACATCCCTCTTGGAGTAGGAAGCTCCAAGAGGCGACCTAAGCGGAAGACGATCTCCTAATCGTCCTCCGTCTCCATAACAAGCAACCAATCAAACTCCGTGTTATCCGACATACAAATCAACAAAATAATGCAAGCCATCGGATAACATGCCAATTACCGACTCATTAAATGCAAACAATGACAAATGACCCATTTAACAAATAAACACATTATCGAACTGAGTTGGATAAACCTACCTCTTCCCAAATCCGCATAGCAATCCGTCACACAAACTAGGCCCGTCTTATAAAACCGTCTCACAAACCCCATTTCCTAAAATACGATAATAACACAAATACGTATAAATATACCAATCTAATACGTATAAAAATATATATAAACATACTTATATAATACGTATACAAATACGTATAAAATACTATTCTATTTATATAAATACGGCTAATTAAACACGTCTTATACATTACCCAAAACTCGCGAAAACGACCCTACAACTACAACCAACCACCACCACATCGACCACCACTGGCCGATGCCACCGTGGGCCACCACCAGCAGCCTTGGTAGTCCACGGCCATTACCCCACGGCCACCAACAACACACAAAACTCACCAACACAACACACTCGACACCCTCCCTTTAAACACCACCAAACCGCCACTAATGCAGCCACCACCATGGGCCACCACCACGGTGGTCGCCCTCACCCAGTACCCCCATATGGGCCCAACAACCACCACCAGTAACAGCAACAACAACCACGACAACAATGATCAACAACAACTTACAACAACACCCCAAAAACAGTCCGTACACCCCTTTTCTACCCCAGATCCCGGCCACCGCGACCACCCATTTTACCACCCAAGACCACCACTACAATCTCCACTCAACCCTCGACGCAACGGACCCAAAACCAGCCCAAGCCAACCACTATAAGTTTGTTAAAAACGCGTCTTAAGACTGTCTCACAAAATAGCTATAAACATGTATATGTACTCGATCAAACCCCTTTTTGGGTGGTCAACAATGGTCAATGGGTGGTCAACGGTGGTTCAAAGGCGGGTCAAGGTCGAGGTGGGTCTATAGTATAAATTAATTAAGATATAGCTAGTGTAAGACGGTTTTACCTCGCGTCTCAAGGCGGAGTGACGAATAAATCCTCCATTCTTCTAAGCTCCCTCTCTTCTCTCTTTTTCTCCCTTATGTTTTTGTGGTGGAAAAAGATGGTGAAGTGAAGCGATAAGGTGGTGGATAAGGCGAGGAGGTAAAATAAGTAGGAAATCTAAACAGTGAAGGGGAAAGGATAAGGAAATCCATACGAAATTATAGGAGATAGCGACCCAATCCACTCGGCGGAGTGAAACGCTCACTCGGTCGAGTGACCCGCACTCGATCGAGTGAACCACTCACTCGGTCGATTGACAACTGAGAGAATAAATCCCACATTCCTAATTTTTACTCGTTCGAGTGACTTCCGCTCGACCGAGTACTAAGTCGAGTGAACTCAAAAGTTCGGGTTATTACAGTCACCTTTAATTAGTACAAGAGAAGGTCCAAAAACATCAAAGTTGAAAGCCAAGAACTCAGACCAGAAATCAAGCAAAAAGCAAGTCACATATTGTTGTAAAGTATGATAAAGCATAAAGCGGACTTTTCATTTTTTGTGAGGTAATTGTGAGGCTAGCTTTAAAGGACATTGAACCAGTTTCTCCCCAAAGCAAGCCACCACAAACAAGGAGGCTTGACTTTGGAAAAGACTCAACTAGAAAACAAGATAACAGCAACCTGCTCACAACAAACAAAATGACAGACTGATTCTTGCTTTACTGCAGTCTGTTTACCCCCAATGCTTTAATTTTCTCTATTTTACCTTCAATTTCCAGTTTGTAATATACTAGTTGTTATTTTTACTTTTCTTAGAAGGGATCTTGGCCCTTGAATGTTAGGTTATTCAAGCTGTAAACTCAAGACAAGACATATATAAGGACTTGTGTCTCATCTGTAAAAGGCAGACTATCTTTTGAATGAAAATTAAACTCAAGAATTCTCTCAACTTTCAAACTTGTGCTTGGCTGTAGTTTGAGTCCAGACTTGGTAGATTAACTTGTATTTAATTGTAGCTAATTTGATTAGATATGTTTGGAATAATTAGAATAATCTTGTGTTTGACTTTGGATTAATTCAGTTGTGTTTGTTCAAATCTAAGCTTAGAATTCCTGTGTTAATCTGGGGTTTTCTTTGTTTAAATTTGTCATAGTATAATCTTGAGTTTCATGTGAGTATTCTGTGGTAATTTTAGATCATAATTATATCCTTGTGTCATCAAAATTCCAGAACAACTTAGTTCAGGCAAGCTGTCAGAATATTCAACTGTCAGTCTGATTTGCTCGAATTATAAAAAATAATTTGAATGATCTAAAAATCCTGAAATTTCACTCAGAACCAGTTTATATATCAAAGTTTTTTGTCACAAAATTTCATGAATTTAGGAGATCATTTGGTATTTTATTTAATTACTGAAGTTTATTGCATTGAACCTCGTCAGTTAAATTTTCTGTAAGAAGTTCTCTATATTATTGACTGGCCTAGGGTATAAATTATTAGGCAAGGTCATCTAATATTAAGCACCCCATTTTTTATAAATCCAAGGTCGGATTTATGTAATCATATCTATAACTTACATTAGGTATTTAATTATAAAAATAAAATCCACAAAAAATAGGCTTTTTTCGAGCAATTCTAAGCTGGCCACATCAACAAAAATCAATTTGGGAAGGTATCATAAATAATAATTTTTGGTATAAAAAATAAAGTAAAAAATCTTTTAATTACTATAACATATATTTCCTAAATTATATTAAAGTAATGTTTCTATTTTTTTTTTTTTTTTTTGGATAACGTAATCGTAAAAACCTAGAGAGTGAAAGAGAAAGCTCTGCCGCCCTTGACTCCTTGCATATGGCTCGGAAGTCAAAGTCAACGCAGAGGGTAACTGCCACAAATAATACAAGTAACGTAAGTGACAATAGAGATGGTCTCAATACAGGTCCTTCTACTGATGGACAAAAAACTAAGTCTATGCATGAACTGGTGGAAAGCCCTGATCTGGAAGTTGAAGATAGTGATCAAGAGGAGGATGAGAAGGAAAAGGATGTGACTGAGAGTAGTAAGGGCGATGACAATGACTCTTGTGAGGAGATTGTGGTGGAGACTGTGCCTGATTCAGATCCAGAGATTGTGGTGGAGACTGTGCCTGATTCAGATCCAGAACAAAAGGAGGAGGAGATCCTGCAATTAACAGATGAAGATGTTAATGACGAAATTGAATATTGGAAACAATCAGTAGCATGCTTTATCATGGGTGCAAATCCCCTTTGTGAGGTTATTGAGGGATTCATCAGGAGGATTTGGACCAAGTTTAACATTGACAAAATATTTTCCTGCCTGAAGGTTTGTTTTTGGTCAGATTTAAGTCTATGGATATGAAATAAAAGGTTCTCAAATCTGGACATTTTCTTTTTGATAATAAACCTCTGATTGTGAAGGATTGGAATATGGAGAATGGGATTAATAAGGAGGAAATCATATCAGTTCCTGTGTGGATTAGGCTGCATAAATTACCATTGAAATTCTGGGGGAAGGGACTGCCAAAGATTGCTAATCTCATTGGAAACTTTGTGAAAAGGGATGTCGCTACTGAAGAAAAGACTAGGTTAGGGTTTGCCACGGTGATGGTTGAATTGAAGGTTAATCAAACTCTATCTGAAAAAGTGAAATTCAAAGATGAAGGAGGGAATGTGATATTTGTCACAGTAGAGTATGAATGGAAGCCCATTACCTGTTCAAAATGTAAAGGCATGGGGCATGAAACTGAGACCTGTAGATGGAGCAAGAGAGAGCAGGTACCTGTGACAAAGAAAAAAGTGATTAGGAAAGAATGGAGACCAATTCAAAAAGCACCAGAGGAGCCAGTTAGGGTCCAAATTCCAGTGGTCATACCTACATTGGAGGAGGTCAGTCAGGTTCAGGCTACACCTGAGATGGCAATAACTAGCAAACCTCAGTCCTCTCAGAGGTTGGTTAGATTTAACAGATAGGAGGAGGACCCAAAAGGCTACAACAATACAAGATTTGGAGCTCGATCTTTTGCTGATACCAGTTCTGGAGCGGTAAAGAAGGGCAGGGTTTTAAATGGTAGTGCTGGTGGGATAAGTAGGACATTAAGTTTTTAATGGATAAGATAGGCTTCTGGAACATTAGAGGGATGAACAGTGTAAATAAACAGCAAGAAATAAAATGGTTTCTTCAACAGCAGGAGATAGGCCTGTTTCGTTTGCTTGAAACAAAAATTAAAGCTAGGAATTACAATAAAGTTGTTAATCATTTTCAAGATGGATGGAGCATTTCTACCAATACTAGATATCATAAGGGTGGTAGGATTTGGGTATTATGGCAGCCTACAAAGTTCAAAGTGCTGTTCATTGAGTATGATGCTCAATTCATAAACATGAAGGTGGACTCCCTTACAAGTCAGGAAAGTTTCTATTATACTATCATTTATGTTTTTAATGGATTACAAGAGAGGGAGCCATTATGGCAAAAGCTACGTGCTTTTTCTAGACACATCACTGCTCCTTGGGCAGTAGGGGGTGATTTCAATTGTGTGCTTTCTCATAGTGAAAGATGTGGAGGGAATACCAATCAGGAGGAAATTGATGCTTTTTCAAGTTGTGTGGAGGATTGTGAACTCTTGGATATTCAGGCTATAGGTTCATTATTTACTTGGAATAATAAGCAGAGACCTGAGGATAGAACCTATAGTAGGCTGGATAGATTCTTGGTTAATAAAGTTTGGACAGATTGCCTAACACATCAGTTTGCTCACTTTATGCCTGAAGGTCATTTTGACCATACTCCTTGTGTAGTAGGATGTACTAGACAGGAACAAAAGCATCAAAGTTTCAAATACTTTAACATGTGGGGTAAGTCTGAAAAGTTTATTCCTATTGTCAAGCTAGGATGGCAGAGATCTATTAGTGGCACATATATATTCCAGGTAGTGAAGAAACAGAAGGAGCTTAAATCTTTGTTAAAGCAATTAAATAAGGAGAGGTTCTCTGACATAGAAAACAGGACTAATCTACTTCAGATTAGGGTTTTGAAGCTGCAAGAAGAGTTGGGACAGAATCCACAGGATGGGGTTAAAGTTGTAGAGGAGTATAGTTTATCACAGGAATTAAAGATCCTGACTGAGGCCAGGGATAGCTTTTTGGCCCAAAAGGCCAAAGCTCACTGGATTTCTGCAGGGGATGCCAATACTGCTTTTTTCCATGGGTCTATTAAGAGCAGGAGAATGAGGAATAGAGTGGTTAGTATTGAAGATGCTAGAGGAAGGAAGTGTGACAGTCCTGATCTCATACAACAAGCTTTTTTAGAGTATTACAAAGGCCTGCTTGGGTCTAGTACTAAGACTCAGAGGGTGAGAACTCCTATTATTATGTGTGGGAATAGGTGCTCTGAGTGGCAGGGACAAAGGCTGATGCAACCTGTTATCCAGGAGGAAATTATACAGGCTATCTTTTCTATTCCAGATAACAAGGCTCCTGGGCTTGCTGGGTATACAAGCAGATTAGTATTTCATTTATTATTCATTTTATGAACGGTTGTAAGACAGTTAAAGTTTATTATTAAATAAAGGGACTTGCATTATTCTTTTGATATATTCACTACCCCGGTTATGTCGGGATGGTAATACCTCCATAGGCTAGGGCAGTCCTTGGTAAAGGCCCCCTGGTTTATGAGGGTGTTACAATGGGAGCGTCTGGACTACAACATCGAAGTCTCGTTCTGGGTCGTCTTCGTCTGAAAGGGTAAGTTCTCTTCAACTCACCAGTGATGATGTTGATCCCGAACTTGCATATTGGTCGACTGCTGTTTACTGTTATGTACTGGGTGCGAATCCCCCATTTAAGGTAATTGATGGGTTTGTGAAAAGGGTTTGGGGATATACTGAGTATGACCAAATTTCGTTTCACTCGAATGGTATATTTCTTGTTCGATTCAAAAATGAAGCCATGAAATTGAGAGTTTTACAGTCTGGACCTGTGTTCTTTGATAACAAGCCGGTTATTGTAAAGGAGTGGACACCTACTGTGAAATTGGTTAGGGAGGCTGTAGAATTAGTGCCCATTTGGATTAGATTCTATGGTCTTCCTCTCAAATTTTGGGGGAATGCTCTGATGAAGATTGCTGGTTTGGTGGGAAAGCCTGTTAGGAAGGATAGCAATACTCAGTTGAAAACCTTTCTGGGTTATGCTAGAGTAATGATTGAGGTTAAAATGGGTGAGGATTTGCCTGATGTGATTGAGTTTACTGATGAGTTGGATGTTGTCCATAGGCAGATTGTTCACTATGAATGGAAGCCAGTGGTATGCACTGAGTGTAAGGGTTTGGGTCATGTTATGGCAGACTGTAGGAATAAGAAGGGGAATGAGCAAGGTAGGGTAAAGAAAGTCTGGCAGCCTAAGGCAAGGGCTCAGCAACCTAAGCCTGTGCCTAGTGTTGATGTACCTATCAAGCAGGTTCCTATTCAGCCTCCTAGGACTTTGATGGTTCAGCCTAGAACTGGGATTGGCAATTCTAGAGGTTTGGTAACTCCTATACCAGTATCATTTACTTCATTCTCTCCTGCTAGGGTGCTTACTCAATTCACCAGGCAAGGGGGAATGGTGACTGGTAGTGGTAAGAGAACTTTTATGGAGGTGCTGGAACATTCTGTTCAGTATAGGAAGGTGGTTGAGGATAATGGGGAGAAGGACACATCACTAATTGAAAATGGGTAGCATTGGATCTTGGAATGTAAGGGGTATGAATAGTGAGAATAAGCAAAAAGACATTAGGTGGTTTTTGCACAATAATAATGTAGGAGTTTTTGGTTTATTAGAGACTAGAGTTAGGCCTGGTTCTATCAATAAAGTGCATCAAGGTCTTGGGATGCAGTGGGCTATGGTGAATAATATTGATAGTCATGAAGGTGGGAGAATTTGGATTATGTGGGATCCTGTGAATTATGATGTGGAGATTTTGAGCTCTGAGGCTCAAGTGATAAACACTAAAATTACTTTCCAGCCTACTGGCATGGTTTGGTGGATGTCAGTGGTATATGGGTTTAATAGAGTAGCAGAAAGAATTCCTCTCTGGGAATCATTGATGCATATGAAGATGTTGGTCAATGGTCCTTGGGTAGTCATGGGGGATTTTAATAATGTGTTGGCTATGAATGAAAGGATTGGGTCTGAAGTAAGTAATGCAGAAATGGCTGGTTTCCAGGATTGTGTGGATAACTGTGGGATTGGGGACATTCCTGCCCAGGGTGCCTTTTTTACTTGGAACAATAAGCATGAGGTGGGTGCCATGGTGTTTAGTAGAATTGATAGAGTTATGGTCAATGATGAATGGCTTTATCAATTTCCTGAGTGTGCTACAATGTTCCACCCTGAGGGCTTCTTTGATCATTGTCCCTGCACAATGGATTTGAAGCCTACTATTCTAAGGAACAAAGGGAGCTTTAAGTATTTTAATATGTGGGGAAAAGACTCTGCATTTTTACCAACTGTGGCTAGGGTGTGGTCTCTTCCTGTGTATGGAGTCAAAATGTTTCAGTTGGCTAAAAAATTGAAGGAGCTGAAGCAACCTTTGAAAGAGCTGAACAAGGCTGCCTTTGCAAATATTGAGACTACTGCAAAGGTAGCTATGGTTCTTTTGAAAAGTGTTCAAAGCAGATTACATCAGGATCCAACAAATCTGGAAATTCAACAGGAAGAAAAAGATGCTGCTAACATCTGAAGAGAGAGGGATGCTGCTTTGAGGAGCTTCCTAAGCCAAAAGGCTAAAATTCAGTGGAATGCAGAAGGGGATGATAATACACATTATTTCCATAGCATCATTAAAGCTAGAAGATTGGCTAATAGGATTATGTGTATACAAGATTTGGAGGGTAATAATTTCACTAATGTGGTTGAGATTGAAGATGCATTTGTGCAATACTATACTGATCTTTTAGGATCCAGTAAGAAGGTAGTAAGAGTTCATGTGGACACTGTAAGAAGAGGACCTGTTCTGAATGAGCTTCAGTGTCAACAACTGGAGCTGCCTGTCAGTATTGAGGAGATCAAGAGTGCTTTGTTTTCCATTCCAGCTAATAAAGCACCTGGACCTGATGGATATACTTCCCAATTCTTTAAGGACTCATTTGGAATTGTGGGTGATGATCTAATTGCAGCTGTTCAGGAATTCTTCCAATCTGGAAGACTGTTGAAACAAATAAACTCAACTACTCTAACTCTTATTCCTAAGAAGAAAAGGCCTATTAGTGTTGCTGATTTCAGACCAATTGCTTGTTGTAATGTGGTCTATAAAGTGATCTCCAAGGTATTATGCAATAGGATTGCTGCAGTGTTGCCTACCATTGTGAGTGAAAACCAGAGTGCATTCATAAAAGGGAGAGATATAGTGGATAACATTTTGATCTGTCATGATCTGGTAAGGCTGTATAAGAGGAAAAGTTGCTCTCCTAGGAGCATTATGAAGATAGATTTGAAGAAAGCATATGATTCTGTGGAGTGGGAGTTCATTGAGCAGATGCTTAAGGCTCTTAGGTTTCCTCATAAGATGGTCCATTGGATTATGGACTGCATTTCCGCTCCATGGTTCTCTTTAGCATTAAATGGCACCACCTTTGGATATTTTCAAGGGAAGAGAGGCATTAGGCAGGGGGATCCCATCTCTCCCCTGTTATATGCAGGCAGGTTAGTGCTGGTTCAAGTTCTGTTAACTCAGCTGCATACATTTTGGGCCAGGATTTTCTTTATCCCTGCCACTGTTATTGATAGGATAGAACAAGTTTGCAGGAATTATCTATGGTCAGGTGATGAAGACTACCATAAATCTCCTGCAGTTTCCTGGGAGAAGGTTTGTCATAGTAAGCAGAATGGTGGGTTGGGTGTTGTGAATTGTAGACTCTGGAATATTGACATGCTTGGAAAGTACATTTGGTGGGTAGCCTCTAAAGTAGATCACATGTGGATTAGATGGTTGAATCACATCTATATTAAGGGGCATGATTGGTTTACTTATACTCCTTCCTTAGATACTAGCTGGACGTGGAGAAAGATCTGTCAAGTGAAGGATCAAATGAAGTCTGGGTTTAAGGATGGTGTGTGGGATGATCGTCCTGGTGATTACACTATTGATAAGGGTTATAAATGGGTACTTGGAGTTCAGACTAAGGTACAATGGTGGCCAATAATCTGGAATAGGGTGAGTTTTCCTAAGCACTCTATTATTGGTTGGTTGGCCATTCAGAATAGACTCATGACAAAGGACAGATTACTCAGATTTGGAGTAATTCAGAATGGGCTGTGTGATATGTGTCAAGAGGTTCTTGAAGATCATCAGCATGTGTTATATTCTTGTCAATTTAGTGTCAGATGTTGGTTATTACTTAGAAGTTGGCTGGGGATTCCAATTCCAGTCACTGATATCATGAACTAGATGTTAACCTGGAGATGCAGGTCCATGATGAAGAAAATTATTGCTTTTGCAGCTGTTCTTTCATTGATTTATACATCTGGAATGCAAGGAATAGGTGTAGAATAGATGGTTGGATCTTGAGACCTGAGAAGCTGCTGGAGTGTGTCAAAGCTGAGATTAAGTTTAGATGCCTTAATACCCATTGGTCGTCTAAATTTAGTACTAATGTATGGTTGCCTAGATTTTGAATGGATGTAATGAAGGGAGCTCCCTCTTAATAGTTGTATTGGTGACTTTGTATGTAACCGAGTTCGTATTCTAATATAATTTTCACATTTCACCTAAAAAAAAAAATTTCATATAATTTGCACATATTAAAGATGGTGTATTTAGCTTCTTAATATGTTATATTTCACATATTAAAAATTGTTCCGCATCGAAAGATTAGCATAGGGTGGGTGATTCTATGAGAGTATAAATAGGAGGTATCATTGAAACTTAGGTATCAACCCAAAATCTTTTTAGTCTCTTAAGTATTGTCTTAAAGAGCTCTTAATAATTGTAGCATATCTCCACAATATTATATAAAAAATAAAGTGGATATATTTCCTACATTATATATCCAAGTCATGTTTATAACTTTTATATAAAAACATTTACATTTCATTTGAAAAAAAATTAGCGAGAAAAAAATTATGAAAATTATATAATTAGATTTGAGATAAATCATTGGAGTATAGATTTCATATCATTTGAACAAAAATATAAAAAAAAATGTACAATTATTAATAGACTGTATAGTATTTGCTCATTATTAAATCGAGTTGGATATCGAACTAACTGTGAAGAAGAAGACGTACTTCTTAATATGTTATGACATACATTGAAAAATAATGTAGTTGTGGTGAACATGCTACGTATAAATAATACAATTATCTCACATCGAAAGATTATTATAAGGTGGAGTCATCCTATTATAAATAATATCGAAAGATTAACCAAAGGTTGAATGATCCTATGATTATAAATATAAGTCATCTTTAAAATTTCAATACCAATCAAAAATCTTTTGAGTCTCACAAATTTTGTCCCACATCAAAAAATTACCGTAAGGTGGGTCATCTAATTATAAATAGTAGAACTATCCCACATCAAAATATTAACATTAGGTGTAGTGATCCTTTGATTATAAATATGAGTCATCCTTAAAACTTAAATATCAAACCAAAATATTTTGAGTCTGATCTCTTAAGTATATTGTCTTAGAGAGTTCTTACATGTCATAGTTGTTTCAATTTAACAGTTAAATTGATACAAGTGACCTTGATTTTCTAGATTCAACTATCCATAATATACATTAATCTAACAATGGAATAACGATAAGACCAACTAACAAATGTAACAATAAGTATGCATGATCTCCATAATTAATAAGTCTTAAAAGCTATTAAAATTGAGTAATTCAATTTAATGAGAATGAGAATATAAAAATAAGATAGGTATGATTCGTTACTATGGGACCAATTCACTTAATATTAGTCAAACAATTAAGCGGACAATGTAATACTACGCAATTCTGACTGTCAGTAGCTCGGTCGACCTGGGAGTGGCTCGACCGAGATGAGCTACTGACAGGTCAGTTGCAGTAGTCTAATGTTTTTATAGAGGGTTTGTCGAGTGGTTACTTAACCGAGTCAGACTTGACTCGGCCGAGCTGGTGCTAACTCGGTCGATCTGGTAGTAGATCGGCCGAGCCGAGCGGTCTGACGGGTTTTATTTCCTTTTTTTTGTGTAATTGATATAAAAGAGAGGAAGTTGATTTTAATCATTTTTTATCACTATTAAAACCCTTTTTGAGAAAAGACAAACTACGTACACTGCATCCTCTCTTCTACATCAATTGCATCAAAGGCTAGGGTTAGATCTACACAAGTTTGGGTTCTAGATCTTGTTAGTAAGCAATATATTCATGTTATAATTCCTTTAT
>JAGPOY010003867.1:0-12624 GCA_018983105.1 Silene uniflora | reverse complement strand
ACAACCCGTCACAGGATTTGTTTTTGTGACGGGCTTTCCGTCACAACTTTGTGTAAAGTTACTGTTTATGTGACGGGTTATCCGTCACAAACATTTTGGCGCCATTAGTTTTTCACAGGCGCCATTAGTTTCACAATTCTGCAACGGTTTGTGACGGATAACCCGTCACAAATTACTTTCCGTCACAAGTCCGTCACAAACGCGAAAATTTGTGACGGAGTTTTGTCCGTCACAGGTGCTTCGTCACCTCAGCGTGTTAACCTTGTAGTGAGCTAATGTAGTTGCAGATGCATTGAGCAGAAAGAGTGTACATGCATTATGTACATCCTTCTCCTTGATGCAACTGAAAGAGGAGGTGAATAAAATGGGAATTTTCATGATTCGCAAGGGTGACGAGGTTAGTACTTTGACCTTGGAACCAGATTTCTATACCGAACTAAAACAAAAGCAACTCCTCGATCCCAAGATTCAGGAGTGGAGAGATAAAGTCGGAGAGGCAAACATGACCAGATTCTCCATTCATTCGGACGGGAGTGTAAGGTTTGATGATAGATGGTGTGTGCCTGATGAGGACATGAGAGAAGTAATTATGAAGGAGGCTCACTGTACACCCTATTCTATACATCCGGGAGGAGATAAGCTCTATAAGGATTTAAAGAAGACTTTCTGGTGGCCAGGAATGAAGAAGGATGTTGCGGAGTTCATTGCTAGGTGTTTGACTTGCCAAAGGGTCAAAGGAGAACAAAGAAGACCATAAGGTAAGATTCAATCACTCGATGTACCTGAATGGAAATGGGAGTCAATATCCATGGACTTTATTGTGGGATTACCGCGTACGCTACAAGGTAATAACATGATTTGGGTGATCGTGGATCGTTTGACCAAGGCTGCTCATTTCATTCCTATGAAAGACACTTGGAACAAGCTTCAGTTAGCAAATGGTTATCGCAAGAATGTGGTAAGATTACATGGAGTGCCTAAAGATATAGTTTCAGATCGTGATGCGCGATTCATCTCACGATTTTGGCAAGAGCTACAAGAATTAATGGGTACTACATTGAAGATGAGTACCGCATTTCACACATGCTAAGGGCGTGTGTCATGGAGTTCGGAGGCAGCTGGGAGGATCGCTTGGATTTGGTTGAATTCTCATATAATAATAGCTATCATACCAGTATTGGTATGGCACCTTTCGAAGCATTATACGGTAGGAAGTGTCGAAGTCCAATATGTTGGGATGATAGTTCTGAAGCGGTAGTTTTGGGACCCGAGTTAGTACAAGAGATGGTCGAACATGTGAAGTTGATTCGGCAGAAGATGAAAGCAACTCAAGACAGACAGAAGAGTTATGCAGATTTACATCGTCGAGCGGTGGAATTTGGAGTTGGAGACAAAGTTCTGCTGAAAGTATCTCCAATGAAGGGAGTAATGAGGTTCGGGAAGAAGGGCAAGCTGAGTCAGAAATATATTGGTCCTTATGACATCCTTGATCGAGTCGGTGAGGTAGCATATCGGCTAGCTTTACCTGCTGCACTTGATCGAGTCCACAACGTATTCCATGTCTAGCAACTTAAGAAGTATATTCCTGACGTGTCACATGTGTTGGAAATGGAACATGTAGAATTGGATGAAGCTCTTACATATGTAGAAACACCAAAGGAAATTCTAGATCGAAAGACAAGGAAAACTAGAAATGGTGAGACATCGTTGGTCAAAGTCTAGTGGTCAAATCATCAAGTAGAAGAAGCCACATGAGACGTAACCTTAATTATTTAAGGGGGGTAGGAGAAGATCTCAAATGCATTTTTACAAGTTAGTACATTATATATATCGAGTTTTATGAGTCTTTAGTAGTAATGGTTGTCATAAGTTAAACACGAGTTGAATCTCATTTTGAGTCTTGAGTTAAGTTTTGAGTATAGGTGTGAACTTCGGGGACGAAGTTCACTTTTAAGAGGGGAAGACTGTAATACTATGGATTTACGAGCCTAGGTAGCTCGACCGAGCAGCCTGACACTTAGAATAATTTTTACAATTCGTCACGTTTCAGAAGTTCCTGGAACATAGTTAGTCGGTCGAGTCACTTTGACTCGACCGAGCTCAGAGTAGCTCGGTCGAGCCAAGTGTAGCTCGACCGAGCCGACGGTCTGACAAGTACGAATTCCGGTTTTTGGACAATTAGTATAAAAGGAGAAGTTGGTTTTCACAATCAGTTTTTACAAATCTTAAACCCTAATTTGAGAGACAAAGCATCAAATAACTTCTCTTGGAATGCTATTGCTCTAAACACTGAAGATTCGGATCTAGATCTGCGGTAAGTAGATTAATTCTCTTCTAGTTTGTTCATATCGTCTTTAAACCCTAATTAATTGTTTAGGGTGATGCTAGGATCAATCTTGATTGTGTTTATACTATGATTAGGTGACGAATTCATAGAAGGAGGTTTCTGCGATTAGTGTGCTTGCTATTCTTATCTTTGTGAAGGATTTTGCGAATAAGGTAGGTTAACCTTACTCAGTTAAAGTGTTGTTTGCGTAAGACTTTCTTGTATGTTCATTTGTGTTTGTGAATGTTGATGAGAAGAGAGGGAGTATGAGTATTGATATGGTTCCGGCTGAGTGGTCACTGTGAGAGGTGATCACGCCCCATTGTCGCCTCGGCTGGTCATCTCAACCAGGAGGGATGTGCACATTAATGGCTTGGGTTTTGGTTTAGGTGGGTAAGTTGCGTACCCCACTGGCGGCGAGGATTACCTGATGCGTTGGGTAATCTGGCAGGGCTACATGTATTTACATGTAGTCGGTTATGGTTGATGAAAGAAAGATTGATGATCTCGTTTAGTTGTGTTATTGCATTGCTTCTGTTGGAGTATGTGTCCTCAACAATAGTGCGATCACGTAATTAGTGTAATCACATAATTACATAAAACTCAAAATAGGAATACAGAAGGGATGATTCTTTTATATAAGTCAACTGACCAACATTAATCGGTAATGATTGGCTAACTAGGGTTTGACATTACTGTCGTTTTGACGGTGGTGGTCAGTTGATCCCTTTAGGTCACACCTATAGGACGATTCCCGAAACAGTAAAAGTTAATTATTTGAAGAAATAATTAATTCCTTAAATTGTTCGAGAGATTAATATATCTTATTGTAATGCGATTAAATAAGATTTAATTTTGTAATTTAAGTGTTATATTACGAAATTAATTAATGTTTACGAAACATACGATGTGAGAATAACGAGTTAGATATAATTACAATAGGTTGTAAATTATACTAACTAATATTTAAAATGGTCCATCTTATATGTGAAATTGAGAATTATTTGTCGAAATGATAAATGCAATTTGTAGTGATGATTAATTCGTTAAACATGCACTATTGTAACAAGTGACATATTCATCTAAATATGTTACATTTTACACATTTGACAAATTATAATATGGACACCATTTTACCTATATGGACCGGTTTTGGGTAGGTGTTTGTTAACATAGGATTAACTCCTTTAAACACTCTATTAAATGGTGTTCCCTATTTAACTATCCTAGGCATTTTGGAAATGCAAACATGAACAAAGCATGCCTTGCCTTGTCTCCCTCTACCCGGCCTTCCCTTATCAAAAATGAGACTTTGATCTCATTTTTCATTCCATGCAAAAATTACTCTCACTTATCTCTCAAAATCAAAAGAGTTGATTAAATAGAAATTGTTCTAAAAAGCTTATATTAGTATTAGATATACACATTATTACTATGGTAGTAATATAATTATAAGATCGTAATTTAAGGTACTCTAAATAATATCTAGTTAATATCATTTAAAGTGTTTCGGGTATTGTCTTGGGTGCAATCGGAGGAGGACCTCTGCTATTGAGGTCTCGGTTCATAAGGAAGATCATCCATTTCTATAAGCTCAAGAACGACTAAGGAAGGTGACCTTAGTCGTGCCCTATTGTGCCATTTCCGCATTGTAAGGAAAAATCGTTTTCTCCTCTACTTTTATTTGCATGTAACTAGATTCGACTTATATATTTATATGACTAAATTAAAATCATTTTAGAGAAGTCTAAAATGTGGGATATGAACCCTACAATTGGTATCAGAGCATTAGGATGCTACATGCAAATCGTTTTAGTGTTTTTACGAGTTATTTGATAACTAAAATAAAACCGTAAAATTTATGTACATATGAGATATGCAGGAAATTTGTAATGCATGAATACCTTCTGGTCCTAAAATGATTTTTGGTCATTTGAGATGATTTGTGGAATTTTATTGTTCATTTATACGATTTTTATGTATAAAAATGTGATTTTTATGTATAAAAATGTGATTTTTATGAGTAAAATGCTATTTTTAATCTAAAAATAGTTAAAGATCGAATCAGACCTTGAATTTTTTATATGACCTCGCATGCATATTTTACTTATTGTATGTAAAATTTCGTATAAAAATGGTTTATATTGCATGATTTATGATTTTTATGAGATAAAAGTTCATTTTAAGAGGTTAATAGGTTAAATATAGTTATATTTCGAATTAAATCATGAACTTTTATTATGTTGTCACATGAAATAGTTACAACCAGTGTGTAAAATTTGGGATGAATGTGATTCGTCTAGCATAATTTATGAATTTTTGATTGAAAAAGGCATAAAAAGTGACTATTTTGTGAATTAATACTAAAAACGAGTTCATGGCTAGAGAAAATATGTTTGAAATTGCTATTTTATCACTTTAATCAGATCTAAAGATGAAAAATTGATGTGATTAATTTTTGCATGCTTTAGTGGTTTTATTTGATAAAACCGATAAATCGCAATAATATTTCTCTCGAATTATTTCGAATTTTTAACCTAAGTTATAAACATTATGAGGGTCATGGAATTTTTCCAGAATGTTCAAGAAAATAAAATTCAAATTTTGAAATTGTTTTAATTAGATTTGAATTATTTACATATAAATTGTTATTTTGAGGTCTATTATGAACAATTGAAATTATAACAAGTTAAATTAATGTCAATAATTAGTGATGACTAATTTTTGATACCTAAGAGAGTTAGGATAATTAACTTGGACTAAAATTCGATTTTAGTGTTATTTTACGGTTTCTAATGGGTTAGAATCGCGCATTTCCACAAAAACCGGAACGTTAAATATTTAAAAGTTAAAAGGGGCGATTTGGCATATAAATTGGCATGTTAGGAGCATATTATTACATTGCATTTTTCATTGATGAATGATTATTTTATTATTTTATTTTTGAATTATGTAATCTTAGTATGGCCTTAGTTTTAATCGATATTGCCCGAAATGAATGGGAATATTGATTCGGTTGCAATTTATGTGATCTCGTATCACCGTTTTGTAATTTAATAGATTTATTTTTTTTATTTTTTTTAGTTACAAATGTATAATAGGAATATTTTGTATTTTATTATTATTTGTAACTTTGGCGAATCCTAAAGACGGAGCCAATCGGAAAGGCGTTCCGAACAAGACGGTGTAATCCTTGGGAGGCGTGTCACATGAAGTTCAAGGGACCAAAGGAGTTGGTTTCCGAATATGTAATAGATTATTAGATTTTCTATTTTAGGAAAGGCCATACTAGGAATTTTATTGCTTTACGTTTTAATATGTTGCATGCATCTCCAAATCGCCATATCAACACATGCATATTATTTATATCGAGTCATCGACCGTGTCAATTATAAATTATCGATAATTCAACTTTTAGCTCACTTAAATTTGATAGATAATTAAATTGACAAGACCTTTACATTTAAAAGATTGAGACTTAGCCTTACCAAAGAGTAGAAACCCATGACTCTCGATTTCATGAAAGTACAATACGATTTATCAGGGCACTTAAGTGACGTCGGGTAAGTGGGGCAATAAATCGTTATTGCACTTCAAAATTTGGTCCATCTCAACGAAGGTGTTAGCGACCGTAGCCGCAACAAGTTCGGGCTAGAGATGAAATTAGCGTAATTTTGTCGACTAAGAGTTCTATTGGTAGAATCGGTTAAAGGTGTTAACCCACCGGGTTATATTAAGGAAAGTGTAGAGGGCCCGATGGCTCACACCGGAATTAGTATGAACTTCGGGTCTTAGAATCATTTATATAATTGGGTAAAGGTCATTGTATAAATGTCATACTTGTTACAAATGTTTACAAGCAATTTAACGATAAATGTTGATTATTTTCCTTTATATATATCCGTTTTTGTAGTTATCATTTACCGCAATGGACCCATCGAACTCTTTAATACCGATCACCATTGAATCGTATCACAACACTTTTGACGATATTTGCTCTCTCAACAACTTCGACACGACTAGAGAAATAAATTTTGGCATTGGTTGTGATGGAACTAATAACTTTGTTACCACTTCTATACCTCCTATCTCATCTAGCAAGCTTATTAATGAGTCTTTTGAAGACAATAATCATGAAGCTAGTGGGAGTTCTTGCAAAGGTTTTGCATCAAAGAAGAGGACATGTAAGAAGAAGAGTAAGAAGCCCATTCCCATCCAAAGAAATGCAATGGCTTGTGAGAGACCACAAATTTATGCCTTTATTGTAATGGCATAGGTCATTGGGTAAGGAATTGCCCCTCCTTCACGGAAGATACTCAAGTTGGACGGGACTCTCCACTTGGTAATAATTCTTCCGAAATCTATGTTATAGATGTGAATATCACTTCCACTTCAAATTGGATATTGGATACCGGTTGTGGTTCTCATCTTTGTAATCATTTACAGGGATTGAGGAACGTGGAAAAGCTAAACAAGGGTGATGTTGACCTCCGACTAGGAAATGGAGCTCGAGTAGCCGCCACTTCGAAAGGAACCTATGTACTTGTTTTAGCAAATGGATTTGAGTTGTATTTGAACAATTGTTACTATTTACCTTCCTTGTCTAAAAATATTGTTTCCGTTGCCATGTTGGACATGGAAGGGTTTTCTTTTGTAATAAGAAACAATTGTTGTCAAATTTCTAAGGACAACTTATTGATAGGTCAAGGAACTTCAATTAATGGCATCTACGTGTTAAAAACCATAGACTCAATCAAAGATATTTATAACATACAAAGCAAAAGACTCAAAACAAGTGACCCAAATGAATCATACATTTGGCATTGTCGATTGGGCCATATCAACGAGAGACGCATCAAAAAGCTAGTGTCGACTGGAATTATTGAGCCATTTGATTTTCAATCATTCGGAATATGCGAATCTTGTCTCCTTGGCAAAATGACTCGTGCTCCCTTTAGTGGTAAAGGAACAGGAGCAAGTGATTTATTGGGACTCATACACACCGATGTGTGTGGACCAATGAGTATCACCGCTAGAGGTAATTATGACTACTTTGTCACTTTTACCGACGATTACAGTAGATATGGGTATATCTATTTAATCAAATATAAAAGTGAAGCATTTGAAAAATTCAAGGAATTTCAAAAGGAAGTAGAAAACCAATTGAATAAAAAGATTAAGGCATTACGATCCGATCGTAGTGGCGAGTATCTTAGTAATGAATTTGATTCACACTTGAAGGATTGTGGTATTGTATCACAACTCACTCCACCCGGAACACCTCAATTGAATGGTGTAGCCGAAAGGAGAAATCGAACCCTACTAGATATGGTTCGATCTATGATGAGTCAATCGGATTTACCGGATTCCTTTTGGGGTTTTGCTATCCAAACCGCCATCAAGTCATAAAACCAAAGTCCATCAAAACCCGTTGACAAAACACCATATGAGATGTGGAAGGGAAAGGTCCCAAGCTTGTCATACATGAAAATTTGGGGTTGTGAGGCATATGTGAAGAACAAGTCAATCGATAAGCTTCAACACAAATCCGACAAATGTAACTTTGTAGGATATCCAAAGAACACTCGTGGTTATTACTTCTACAACCGTCATGAGAACAAAGTGTTTGTGGCTTATGAGGCTGTCTTTCTAGAATTGGACTACATTTCTAGAAGACAGAGTGGGAGAAAATTTGAACTTGATGAAATTCATGAAGTTCAAGAACCACAAACAAGAGAAGAGGCGCCAGAATATGTTCCTTCGTCGTCTAATCAAGTTATTGTTCCTTCCGCGCCTAGAAAGTCGGGAAGAGTTAGTCGCCAACCCGATAGATACGTGGGTATTATCGAGGCCGACAACATGGATGATGTATTAGACGTATTACTTTTGGAAAGTGATGATCCTACATCGTACAAGGCTGCAATCTCTAGTCCTAATTCAACTCAATGGCAAGAAGCCATGCAATCCGAAATAAATTCTACGCATGAAAATCAAGTTTGGGACTTGGTTGATTTGCCCGAAGGTGTGAGACCCCTTCAATGCAAATGGATCTTCAAGGTAAAGAATGGCATAGAAGGACATGATGATGTCTATAAAGCAAGGCTAGTTGCAAAAGGTTTCACTCAAGTTCATGGATTACACTATGATGAAACATTTGCCCCCGTAGCCATGGTTAGGTCAATTCGGATAATGTTAGCGATTGCCGCATTCTATGATTATGAAATTTGGCAAATGGATGTCAAAATCGCCTTCCTAAATGGGCATTTAGAGGAGGAAGTGTACATGACACAACCCGAGGGTTTTGAACATCCTAAGAATCCTAACATGGTATGCAAGCTTAAAAGGTCCATTTATGGCCTTAAGCAAGCATCTAGGAGTTGGAACCATCGATTTGATCAAGTAATAAAACAAAATGGCTTCACTCGAAGTGTTGAGGAACAATGTTTGTATATGAAGTTTAGTGGGAGCAACGTTGCATTCCTAATCTTGTATGTAGATGACATACTTCTCATTGGCAATGATGTACCAATGCTTACCTCTGTGAAAGGATGGTTAGGAAATAACTTCCAGATGAAAGATTTCGGAGAAGCACAACGCATATTAGGTATCCGAATCTATCGAGATAGGGTCAAAAGGATATTGGCATTAAGTCAAGAGTCTTACATTGATAAGATTCTTCGACGATTCAGCATGGATAAATCCAAAAGAGGTTTTATCCCCATGGGAACTGGGATCACATTGAGCAAGTCTCAATCGCCCTCTGAACCCGAAGATGTTGAACGCATGAAAGTGATTCCTTATGCCTCTGCAGTAGGATCAATCATGTACGCCATGATATGCACTCGTCCTGATGTGTCATATGCTTTGAGCATGACGAGTAGATAACAAACCAATCCAGGTGAGAGTCACTGGATAGCTGTCAAGAATATCCTTAAGTACATGAGGAGGACTAAGGATTCATTCTTGGTGTTTGGAGGGGACTCGGAGTTGAGTGTTAAGGGTTACACCGACTCGAGCTTTCAAAATGATAGGGATGATCTAAAATCCCAAGTTGGGTTTGTATTCATGATTAATGGTGGAGCGGTTAGCTGGAGGAACTTTAAAGAGTCGGTCATTGCGGATTCAACAACGGAAGCTGAGTACATTGCAGCATCTGAAGCTGCTAAAGAGGCCGTATGGATTAGGCAATTTTTGGAAGGACTCAGAATAGTCCCCGCCGCCAAGGATCCTATTACGATCTTCTGTGATAATAGTGGCACTATCTTCCAAGCGAAAGAGCCCAAGTCTAGTAACAAGTCTAGAGATGTACTTAGAAAATTTCATGTAATTAGAGATTTCATTGAAAGAAAGGAAGTGACAATTTGTAAGGTTGGGACAGATGATAACATTGCTGATCCCATAACCAAGCCTTTGTCGCAGGCCAAGCATGAGAAACATGTAGTCTCTATGGGACTCAAACGTATGCCAAGTCTGTATTAGATTATGAGATATGAAATAAAAGGGTTATTTGGTTATTCATAATCGCATTTATCGTTTAAAGTTTCATTATGTAAACTTTGTTATTTAAATTACTCTGTTAAATCTAAATAGGTTATTGAGACAATATTGAACCCTATTAAGTGAACTGGATTAACACAAGTATACGCCCCTAGTAATTTGTAAGAGGTGACGTCTCGAATTAACTAGAGTGTGATGCGATTGATGGCAAGTTCAAGTGCCATAGAGTCATATGAGATGATTAATCGATCACATAGACAGATTGTATGGGACACTCTGTCGGGCAGTGACCGCTTATAGAGTTCTGTAAATTCATAAAGCCTGGTCGTGGCAAGAGCTACTATTGTATTCTTTTGAGTCAATTCTTAGACTAAAGACTGTTCGCCCAAGGTGGCACAGTTTCTGAATGACTTTGATTTTTGCTCTACGACTTTTCGTAATTGGGGTCAAATGGGCATCTTTTGGGTCATGATGAGCTGTGGCTGATTGAAGGGAATAGTGCGATAGGAATTATCCACCCCCTTGTCAGGGTTGTTTAAAATCTCAAGGCCGCTCGAGGAGTAGTGAACTGGAAATGCGTGGCCACGCTCGGAAGGTATCTTCGGTAGATAATTCCGGTCAGACAGTTACTCTCCAGATCGAGAAAACCACTCTAGATATGATCAAATGCAAGTACGACCTGCAAGACACCTTGCATTGAGTGGGAGATTGTAATAGGACAAGAGAATTGGTGACGCACACTTGTCTCGGACAAGTGAGAGATTGTTGGAGTATGTGTCCTCAACAATAGGGCGATCACGTAATTAGTGTAATCACATAATTACATAAAACTCAAAATAGGAATACAGAAGGGATGATTCTTTTATATAAGTCAACTGCCCAACATTAATCGGTAATGATTGGCTAACTAGGGTTTGACATTACTGTTGTTTTGACGGTAGTGGTCAGTTGATCCCTTTAGGTCACACCTATAAGACGATTCCCGAAACAGTAAAAGTTAATTATTTGAAGAAATAATTAATTCCTTAAATTGTACGAGAGATTAATATATCTTATTGTAATGAGATTAAATAAGATTTAATTTTGTAATTTAAGTGTTATATTACGAAATTAATTAATGTTTACGAAACATACGATGTGAGAATAACGAGTTAGATATAATTACAATAGGTTGTAAATTATACTAACTAATATTTAAAATGGTCCATCTTATATGTGAAATTGAGAATTATTTGTCGAAATGATAAATGCGATTTATAGTGATGATTAATTCGTTAAACATGCACTATTGTAACAAGTGACATATTCATCTAAATATGTTACATTTTACACATTTGACAAATTATAATATGGACACCATTTTACCTATATGGACCGGTTTTGGGTAGGTGTTTGTTAACATAGGATTAACTCCTTTAAACACTCTATTAAACGGTGTTCCCCATTTAACTATCCTAGGCATTTTGGAAATGCAAACATGAACAAAGCATGCCTTGCCTTGTCTCCCTCTACCCGGCCTTCCTCATCAAAAATGAGACTTTGATCTCATTTTTCATTCCATGCAAAAATTACTCTCACTTATCTCTCAAAATCAAAAGAGTTGATTCAAAAGAAATTGTTCTAAAAATCTTATATTAGTATTAGAAATACACATTATTACTATGGTAGTAATATAATTATAAGATCGTAATTTAAGGTACTCTAAATAATATCTAGTTAATATCATTTAGATTGTCTTGGGTGCAATCGGAGGACGACCTCTACTCTTGAGGTCTCGGTTCATAAGGAAGATCATCCATTTCTATAAGCTCAAGAACGACTAAGGAAGGTGACCTTAGTCGTGCCCTATTGTGCCATTTCCGCATTGTAAGGAAAAATCGTTTTCTCCTCTACTTTTATTTGCATGTAACTAGATCCGACTTATATATTTATATGACTAAATTAAAATCATTGTAGAGAAGTCTAAAATGTGGGATATGAACCCTACAGCTTCCGCTTGTGTTCATATATCTTGGGGGAGTCATTTGATAAGAACATGTTTGTTATTTCTTTGCATAATGTGTAGATTTCTTGCAACCCATTAGACATAACCTCTTGTCCATGTTTTTTGAGCAATAGTTTTGCTTTTCGTCGATATCTTTATGTTGACACATTGAGGACAATGTGATGTTTAGCTTGGGGGGAGAAATGCATTTGCATGTAGTTAGTTTGCATTTATTAGGAGAATTTTTGAAAATTGTGTGTAATATTTTGTGTTTTTCTTGCTTTAATTCTTTGCTTGTCCTACTAATGCCCTCTTGTTTATCCCATTTTGTACTTGATAGGTTTGACTCTACTTATTTTGACGGGATTATGCATACATGGGGATGTCTTGACATAGTAGGTGGATGACGAATTTTGGACTAAGTAAGCTTGATCTTGACTTTTGGCAAGCTACAAATGGTAAGGTAGTGCCTCCTTAAGACCTATGCATCCATATCCGGTCTCTCTTAGGTGAGTGGTAGGTCTCCTTATGGTGTGTGTTTCATCAAAACGCAGAAGTATGGTCTTCTATTAATTTCATTTAAGCATTACTTTCATATTTGCATTGCATTTTTGAAGCCTTTCATAATGATAAATTTGCCCTCTTTCTAGCCCCCTTCACATATTCTTATTTTCCTAGCTACATATAAACTTGCCTACCTTTGTCAAGCTAGTAGCTATATTTTGGTGTTGGAAAGCTCAAATTGGGATGGTATTAAAAGTTTATATCATTGTGAATGTCATATGAAAGTTGAAACAAAGAAAGCAAGCAAGAAAGA
>JAGPOY010003866.1:2318-14943 GCA_018983105.1 Silene uniflora | reverse complement strand
GACAGAAAATAAGAAGATGGAAGAGATGGAGATGGCAGAGAAGAAGATTATGGGTTTTTGCAAGAAAAGAGCTGATAAGGAGTAATTAGTGTGGAGATCTCATTGTACTATAAATATCTTCTCTTTTGTAAACCCTAATCCCTTGTTTCCACCAGTTTAGAGTAGTTAGTTTTGGGGGGAAAATTTATGAGTGTTTGAATTTCCCCCTCTTTTGTATTTTGGTGTCTAAATTTCCCCCCCCTTTTGTATTTTGGTGGGAATTTTAATGTTCATAAGCTGATATGTAACTTATGATTTGGGCCTAATTAGGGTTAATACAATCTCACTTTTCTATGTTAATTCAACCCAACTTGCAAGCCTCTCATTACTTTTCCTTTCTTTATTCTTTCCCCTTAATTCTTGTGCCCAAAGAAATGGGAAAATCTTAGATAAATGGAGGGAGTAATTGCTATAGTTTTCCGATTTAATTGCAAAAATTGCTTGGAATAGGACTTGATCCCTAGACCTCAAAATTAAATAGCATCTTGCTTTTGAATTCTCAACCATTGAGCCACTTTCAATTGTTGTTTAGTAGAAGTACTAAATTGTTTTATATACTAAGGGAGACTCTTATTTTTCAATACTTTTACAAAAAAACTTTTGTTGTGTGGAGAAATTTTTTCAAATAAATTACTTTACGATTTTTTTTTAAAATGACTAATTATTGTTACATTTTGTTCTATATACATTAGTTTAGGATTTTTCAAAAAAAATATAAAAATTGTTGAAGGTGGCATCGAAGAAAATTTTTTTTTTGCCCCCCCTCTACTTCAATCCTAGGTCCGCCACTGGACGTCAAGATGAACTTTCTACTGTAAAAAGGCCTGTGCTTCATCAACCATACCTTCTTTACAGTGCATGTTGTTGAGGTCTCTTCTCATATGTGTGTGAGGGGAATTGTCCCACATCGGTAGAATTATAGTGAAGAGACTAGTTTATAAGCTAGTGGGCTACTCCTCCTATAACCAATTGGTTTTAAGATGGAACCTCACTTGCTTATGAGTCGGTCTCATGCACCTAATTCTATAAGCTCGTTGCGGAGGACTCAACACATGTCAATCAGCATGCTATATGTAGTAACATCGGGTGCATCGTTGCTCTCCATCATCTGAACCAACATTTCCTTAGCCTCCGCCTTAAGACCTAGATTGAGCATACCTTGTATCGATGAGGTATATGTGTATACATTCGGTTTGATGCGCTCGGTTTTCATGATTGAGAAGAGTTTGCAGGCCTCAGTTACCGACTTGTGTTTCAACATTAGGAATATTAGTAATGAATACTCGTACTTCATATATTTTGCATTTTTACGTCAAGTTTTTCCAATGAACTTGATTTATTGTAGAGTCCCCAATTTAAATTAACATGAATAGAAAAGTGAAATTAATAATATACACTGAGACTATTCTGTGCACACGGGTGTTAAAACTAGCTATTAATATTAAATAGAATTTAGTTTAAAAATTATGTTTTTTCGGCTGAAAAATGATATAAAATAAATAACGTTATAAACTTTTCTCTAACCCTAACCTGACCTCAAAGCTGTACAACTCAACCTGACCTATATTATGACTGGATACGTTATATATATGAGCAGACCTGGGACCCGATCCGTTCACCCGCCCAACACGACACGTTTGACAAGTGTAGATGGAGTACATCATAATTCATAGTGAGTCTAGCAAGCAACGTAACGGGGAACGGTGTTCCTTACCCGTGTCACATGCATGTGCATTTCCATGGCTAAAATAAAACTAGGAATATTGGTCCTTAGTGAAAAGAGCATCAATGATCTTCTCTACTAAAAGACGATCTTTAATTTATGTTGCACTTTTTAATACCTTTACAACAAAAACTCATTTAATTACGAGACCGATGTATCGCCATGCTGGCAGTAATGTCCTACGTGGCACTCGGCCTTTGGTCGGACCGCGGCATATGGAACAACTAACAGACAATGCGCATTAGACCTTTAGCTAAGCACACTTCACTTGAGCATTCTTGTACTTTGGCATGTGTTGCATTTTAGCCGATGTTATAGTCGCTATGATTTTGCTATCTATAAAAGCATCATAACATTTCTGTTATTTCTCAAAATATACATCTCTTTCTTTCTTGTCGACCCATCTAATTAATTAGATATTTCAATAGTTTTTTGAAAATGTCGATCACAAGGATTTGTTCCGCCGAGGAAGAGTTTGTCGTAGTAGCTAATACTAGAGATGATTTTGGTAGTGTTTGTAATGATCAATGTTGTTTTGAGTTTTGTTCAACAAGAGAGTGTGATGCAGATGGTGATGACGATGATGATGGTACCTATGATTACGCCCCGGCTGCTTAATTTTTGCTAGGTAGGATGAATTTCATGATTATGCAATATGCATGCATGGTGTAATCTCTTCGTTAAATTTATTATTAGAATGTACTTTCGTATTTGTTAAGTTTGCCTACATTATTACATTGCCAGTAACGCAAAGTGTTGTACATGTTGGTTTTGTTAAAAGACTGACGTATTATCGATCAATCGAGTAAACGGGAGATGGATTTTGTTTAAGCGGAAATGATTAATTAGTACTTAACATCTTAGTTAATTACGTCATATAAAATTAATGTTGCTCGTCTTATTACTCTTGTTTCAAGCTGAAATGTCAATTTAGTATCTTGAAGTCTTTTTCAATAATTCCATCTATTTCTTGCATCTACTTCTCTAATCCCGCTGCCAACTACTCGACAAAGTACGAAGTACAAGATTTGGTATGAAATATGAATACTCCGTATAAAACAGAGCTAGGTTGGATTCCAACGAACGTGTGACTGTGTGAGTGTGTGATCTGACCTGCATGACCTCTATTTTATCGACATGTTTGAAGTTACAATTTGATGTTTCAACTTTCAAGTGAATGCATGCATTTCATTCATTCATTCTTTGTAGAAAGTATGGTGGATTTTTAAAGAATACAGTAAGAAATTTGTTGTCTATTGCCTTTGTCAGCCAATATGACGATAATGTCATAATGAATGAGTTGAAATTACTCGTCTCTAAAATGAGTTATTTGATTTTTTATTTTTTTTTTAAACTTGGGAATTTTCTCACTTGTAGCTCTTAATTTTACCGTTTTCTGCCGTGTACGGACGTAGGTGTACCGCTTTTTTTTTTTACAGAAAATGCTTTGACCATATGTAACTTTTGGCTACGAGTTCCAAAAACCGTAATTATTTTTTCTAAAACCACTTATCTAGTAAAGGTTGTGAATTTGCAAAAAAGTCACTGCTTTCTTAACTCGTAGTCGTGAGTTATGGACCTATGTTTGATCAAAGTTTTTGAACGAATAAACTTTGACTAATCATAATTCCCAGATACGAGTTCAAACATCGGTAAAAAAAATTTCCAAACAAAAAAGCTCGCAAATACGATCAATTTAATAAAAAAATATTACCGTTTTCTGAGCTCGTAGCCGAGAGTTATTGACGATCAAATATTTCTTTTTTCTTTTTTCTTTTTTCTTTTTAGAAAAAAAGGAGTCTATTATATACTCCCTCCTACAAGACTCACTCCCAAAGTCCCAATTCACAATTCACAATTCACAATCCTTCTTTTCTATTTCAAAAAATGAATTACAATTTCCCATCATCAATGGATAACAATAATCCCCAAAATCTCAATTTCAATCAAAACCCAAACCCTAATTTCTCCTGCATCACACACCAATCAATTCAAGGTACTCTAATCTCCTATCAATCCCTCAACAATGTCCGAACAATTTTAATATATTAATTTTATTGATTGATTCATTGCTGTTTACTTGTTTAGCAGGGTTTACTACGAATGCCGAATTACGACACCCTGAATCCGAAATCCCTCGGAATCCAACCGACGTCAGGGGTTCGATCCTCCGTGAACTCGAAAAAGAACAAAGACGAGCCCAATTAATCTCGGAGGAGATAATGCGGAGGAGAATTCTGCAAGAGGCGGTTAGGAGAGACTCCAATCTACGTCAGGGGTTCAATTGATGACTAACTCCGAGGAGAAGGATAAAACTATTATCTTGTTAAGTGATAGTTAAGACGGTCTTAAACAAGAATTCGTGATTTAATTTATGTTATTTCATGTTTATTGAGTATAATTTGATGGGTTTTTTTTTTTGTTGGTACATTGTAATGTTTAGTTCGTATTTTAATGCATTTCTGGTTCACAAATTCTTAATCAAGCTAAGACGGGTGTATCCGTCTTAAGGGAGACTAACTGATCTTGGTCAGTATCTTTGTAAACGTGCACCTATTTGATTTACACTCTCCGTCCCAATCATTTGTTTAACTTTGATTAAAATATCCGGTAAACATACGACCAGAGATAAATGGAGTACATCATTCATGTTTCTTGAGTACATGCATTTGTTGTGTTGTTGCTGTGTACCGGGTTTTAACGATAAAGATATCGTCTTGGTTACTTATTGTATGCCAGTTTTATTTAAGTCACTTCGTGTTACATACTTGAATATATTTTGATGTCTATTTGGTGGTACATTACTACATTGTAATTGTAATGTGCATTGATAGTTTTACTTGTTATTTCGGTTTCTTGTTACGCTGAAACTTAGCACTGGCTAGTTATGTGTTGCAAACTTTTCATATCGGGTGGCTGTAAGTTGTGTGAATGTGAATGAAGTCGTTGAGGTAAGGGTAGTATGGATGTCCTCTTAGTTCTGAACTTAATTTATACTCTTCTACATGACAAGTTGCGGAGAATTTCTTCACGCATGATGGAGGTTAAGAATCAGCTTCGTGATTATGTGACTAACCTCGAGTTTTTCTCATCAATTTATGGGAAACTTGAAGTCGTTGACATAAGGTGTAAGTATGGAGGTGGTCATGGTTATAAATTGTGTGATTGTGTCATCTTTGTCTTCTTCATAATGTGCAATCCCTTTGTATAATGTACTGTTTGGTGATAGCATCATCCTCTAAAATGTCGTCCTGTCATTGATCTTTGATACGAGAATTAATTCAGGGGAATTTGTCGTAGTAGCTCGTATTGACGATGACTTTGGTCGTTTTTCAAGTGATCAAAGATGTTAGATGTTAGATGTTTCAAGACTTGTTCAACAAGTTGATGATTGAACCTATGATTATTCCCCGGCGCTTAGTTTAGCTTAGGTGGGACTTGGGAGGAGTACGTATAATGTAATCTCTAAGTTATGCCAATAGAATGATTAGTGGAATTGGAGATGTAAATTGTTAACAATAATTAACAAATAACAATACACACCGAAACAGCGAGAGATTCGCAGAAGTTAAGTAGCATACGGGTAAAGGTTGATCCACATCTTAAAAACCCGATTCAATAGAATTTTGAAATTTGTCCAACAAATACATATTTGATCTACCACCAAGTTAAAAGAATGCAGTACTTCCTACGAAGTGAAGTAATCGATAACAATCATATTTAACAGATACGGCTGTATTGGTCGCTAAGTAGCACCAAAATGGACACGGACACAATACGATACGTGATATGGCGTCCACCCAAACTAAGTCTCATTTTCCACCCAAACTCATCTTTTCATCACTCTCTTTTGACATCTCAGTTCTCGTCTAAACTATAACACGTTTAGGCGTATATCCGACGACTCTCAGTGTCCAACACAGTATCGGACACGAAACGGCTAATTAAAATGAGTGTCCGTGCAAGTTGCAAGAAGCAATAGACACTGCGCTTTAGACCTTTGGCTAAGCACACTTCACTTGAGCATTCTTGTACTTTGGCATGTGTTACATTTTAGCCGGAGTTCAACTCTACGATTTCGCAATCTATAAAAGCATAACAACATGTTCTTTAATTCTCAAAATATATATCTATTTCATCTTGCAAGACTATCTACTTAGAGGTTTCAATAGTTTTGAGAAAATGTTGGTCATTTCATTAATCATGGGTTCGAGGATTCATTCCGAGGAATGTGTCCTAGTAGCCAATAGTAAACATGGTGATTTTGGTAGTTTTCAAAATGATCAAAAATGTTTTGAGTTTTGTTCAACGGGAGAGTGCGATGTAGATGGTGATGACGATGATGATGATGGAACCTATGATTATGCACCTGCTGCTTAATTTTTGTTAGGTAGGATGAATTTATTGATCATGGTGTAATCTCTTGGTTAATTTTGCTATTAGAATGTACCCTGTATTAGTTAATTGTGCCTACATTCATTTCGAGTAGCATAAACATGTCGATTTTGTTAAAAGAACGACTCATGTGTTATATCATGACTAATAATTGTTCCACCACCAAATAAAATGCCAAATACTCTTGAATTAAAATTGATGTTGTTAGGGTTCAAACCCTTGTCCCACATCGGTAGAATAAAGATGGAAGATCATCTTTATAAGTGTCAAGAGAATTTAATAGTACGAGGCCTTTTGGGAAGGAGCCCAAAAGTAAATCCGTGAGGGCTTGGCCCAAAGCGGACAATATCGTACTATTATGGACAGTGGACACGGATGCAGCAGGGCCCAACGGCAGGATATCCACGCTTCCGCATAACAAGTGGTATCAGAGCCCAAGGTACTTGGGCCTAGGCCCCAGTATAGAGACAAGACTTGAAGGTGGCGTACACTGTAAGGCGCGGAACTCCGACATTGGTCTCACAGTTGTGAGACGATAGGCCATCCAAGAGAAGATCGTCAGCGACCCGGCGGGGTAGGCTGAGGCTTAGTGGAGGCAAAATAGGTCTCACGGTAGTTACCGTGAGACGGAAGAACTCCGACATTGGTCTCACAGTTGTGAGACAGCAGGCCCTCCAAGAGAAGATCGTCAGCGACCCGGCAGGGTAGGTTGAGGCTTAGTGGAGGCAACATTGGTCTCACGGTAGTTACCGTGAGATGGTAGGCCATCCAAGAGAAGATCGTCAGCGACCCGGTGGGGTGGGATGAGGCTTAGTGGAGGCAAAATAGGTCCCACGGTAGTTACCGTGAGACAGGAGAACCTAGTCGGATGCAGGGGAGTTTGGTACGCGAAGTGTAGCACACAGTCCCATGGAGAGGGATAGTAGACCCCTAGGGAGACGCATGGTGTGTCGGTTAAGGGGTGGAGAGGGACAGTAGACCCCTAGGGAGACGCATGGTGTGTCGGTTAAGGGGAGGTTAAGTCTTGGTGATGCTAAGGGGGTGTCTAGAAGAAATTAAAGTTGGAGCCGTAGTACGGTGTGGGAAGTTGAAAGTTCTCCGTGGAGCTCAAGGTACGAGTGAAGATGATGGTCCTTGGTTTGAGGGGAGGATTTGTTAGGGTTCAAACCCTTGTCCCACATCGGTAGAATAAAGATGGAAGATCATCTTTATAAGTGTCAAGAGAATTTAATAGTACGAGGCCTTTTGGGAAGGAGCCCAAAAGTAAATCCGTGAGGGCTTGGCCCAAAGCGGACAATATCGTACTATTATGGACAGTGGACACGGATGCAGCAGGGCCCAACGGCAGGATATCCACGCTTCCGCATAACAGATGTGTTATAAGTGTTATGCCAAGGTGTCACTTGTGCTCTTGTTTTACACATTCTATGGAGCATCATTTGCTCCTTTCTCATGCAAACTCGTGCCTTAGACCCTCTAACCTTATGTCCATGTCCCTCCCAAAAAATTGTCCTCTAGTTATATATATGTATATATAAGCATGTGTTGAAGAGAACATTGTGTTCAATTAAAATTATCTTAAAATGAGTTCATTTTTTGCAGTGTAGACTCCAAGGCTTGACAGAAATTGCAACTCTGATAAACAATGAAAATTACACAGACTCAGGGAATGCAATAAACTTCAGTAATGAATTAAAAATAGCAAATGATTTTTAAAAATCATGAAAATTGGTGGCAATTTAGATTAATATATGAACTCAAACTGTACCAAGTTTCAGAATTTTTAAGGCACTCTAAGTATTTTTAGAAAATCGATTACAGTCACTGACAGAGATAAAATCTGACAGAAATGAAGACTGTGTTGCAGGATGAATTTTCTGTATCAAATGCAGTGGAACAAGGGATATAATTAACACAATAATTTCCAAGCAAGCACAAGAAATTATCAAGTTAATTTGGAGCATCAAAATCACCCTAACTCAAGCAAGCACAGAGATTAGAATAATTCTGACAGACAATGAGGTTTAAATACAATCAAGCAAGCACAGATTGGACTCAAACACTCACCACAGATCCTTAATCACCTTCTAAGCAAGCACAAGAAGATATTAAGTTTGACTTCTAACTAGACTCAGCTAAGTTAAAGAAGATTTGATATTTTGAGAGAATTCTCAAGCTTTTCATTCATAAACAGTCTGAGTAATTCAGTCTGATGCATGGTCCTTATATAGGCCAGCTTTGGTTAATACAATGCGTAAGAAAACCTAAAAATACATCCAAGGGCCAGCATTACATCTTAGGAAACAGAAATGGTTATTTTACAGTGGGTAAATAATAAAGCAAAGGTAAACTGAAGTGAAAACAAAAGAAACAGGCTGTGATAGTGACTTGTTCTGACTTCTGTTTTGGCTTAGCATGGGGAAGGCTTGGGTCCTTGTCAGTATGGAACTTCGTACTCAAGGTGGCATGTGGAGTTGTGGAAACAATGCCAAAGCTGTAGAAGATCTCATTCCCAAAATGCTTGGCCAAAAATAGCAAGTTTGCTTTATGATCACATGCTGTTTGCTGATTCAGTTTTGAAAAATTTGTGGTCTGCAGTGCTTGGGTGAGGTTGGCTCCTTGGGTTTGGTTCTTGGCTTAGTTGAATAGGGTCCCAGTTGGCCATGGTGGCAACTGGACCTTGGCTTGGGTCTGGCTTGGATGGCTCAAATTTTCAGAGCTGAATTGCTGAGTGGCCTGGTCAATAATGCTAGGAAACAGGCCATGGCTCTCAGTGGCTTGGCCATGGCTTGGCTTGGCCTGGCTTTGGCTGTGAGAATTGAGGCCGTGGCTTGCTATTCCTTGGCTATGGCTTCCTTGGCCTAGGCCATGGCTAGAATAAGATAGGTCATGGTTGCTAGCTCCTGCTGCATTTTTGGTGGAAGTTGGTCTAAGAGATTCCACATGTGTTGAAGAGAACATTATTATTGGTTCTAGTTTACGCGGTGATGGGAGAAGTTACGAGCCTAGTCGGCAGAGATCTGAGGCAGATGGTGACGACGATGATGATGGAACCTATGATTACGCACCTACTGTTACTGATAAAAAATGCGCTCTTTACAAGAGAATTTTGCGACGGCTACACAATTCTGTTCGAAAAAATGATATTGTGTTTTGCACCAAAATGTTGCGACGAAAAATTGGTTTTTAGACGAAACTTGGAACGAGAAAAAAAATTGATGATGTAGAATTTGTGAAGGAAATAAATAAAAAATTTTATACTTTGTCACAAAAGGGATATCCGTCGTAAATTTTATTTTGTTTTTGACACGCATCGGAAGAATTTCACTCATTTCTTGTGCTTATGAATTATACGGAGCAAGTAATTACTCTTTGATTATTTTTAAGTTTATAGACTGGGCTTATAAGGATATTTGTGCAATTGAGCTAAATGAAATGATGTACTCCGTATCTCTTAAAGGGGCAATTCAACCCGCAGTGCTTGCTTCTAAGCACAATCAGGCTCTTTAAGTTTCCCCAAGTAAAAATTACTTCACAAAATTGAATATTCTTTTTTTTTTTTTTAGCTAAAGTGGCTCGAGTGTAGTGAAGCGCGGAATATGCTGAGTTTTTTTTTTCTAAAATGTGACCAAAACTACTTTAATTTATTTCAAATCGATCTTGGACAAGTATAAAACAACGGGTGGAAAATCGGTAACGGGTAACGTTGTTTCCGTCCCGTGTCATACGCATGTGCAATTCCATGGCAAGACTTTTGAATATTCTAATTGCCACATTGGGAATGAAGGGGCAGAAGCAGAAGGGCAATCAAGCTCAAAGCATCTATGATCTTGTCCACTAAATACGGTCTTTTACGTTGCATGCACCTTTAAGATCTTTAGTTCTTTACAATGAAAATTCACTCATTAATTACGAAACCGATTTGTCGCGCCACACTGGCATAACCCTAATACGTGGCGTTTGACCATTGGCTGCAGCAATAAACGTTGTGCTTTAGTCCTTTGGCTAAGCACACTTCACTTGAGGATTCTTGTACTTTGGCATGTGTTACATTTTAGCCGGAGTTCAACTCTACGATTTCGCACTCTATAAAAGCATAACAACATGTCCGATAATTCTCAAAATATATATCTATTTCTTGCAAGACTATCTTTTTTTTTGATAATAAAGCGGGCAAAGGCCCGAGACCTACAGCGAGTAGAGTCTAGAAATACAACACAAAATAAAAAGAAAACATTAAATTACACTTGAGGCATCCTTTGACCTATCCTTTTCACTTTCCAAGATCTTATTGTTTCCCAATTATTTAACCATTCCTCTAGAGTATAAGGAATATTTGCTTTCCATGCCTTGCACCATATTCCGACCCTTAGAAAAATTTTATTCCGCATACTCGGCCATCTCGATTGCTTCCTTTCAAATATAGCATCATTCCTCACTTCCCAAATGGTGGTGACAGTTGCAATGAACAGCGCGTCCCAGAGTTGTTTTTCTAGACCCACAAAAGGGCACCCAATCCACATCAAAAACGCATCATCAACCTCTTGTGGACAGACCCACAGCATCCCCCACGCCTCACAAATCTCACCCCATACGTGCCATGAGAATTTGCAATGCAGAAAGAGATGGTTTACCGTTTCCAAACATTCACCACAAAAAATACAAGCCATTTCCTCCCAGGTCAAAACCTTCCATTTCATAATCCTATATCCCTTGTATTTACCCTTTTCCATAGAATTGCCCACACCATTATCTCATATCTTGGAGGAGCTAGTCCTTGCCAAATATGAACAAACCATTCTTTTTGGTCCTCACGAGTGTATTTCAAATTGTAGAAAGCGTTAACGAATGATTTTGAAGTGAACATACCTGAGTCATCAAAAGTCCACGTGAGCTGGTCTATTTCATCCCTCAGCGGTTTGAAGTCTGCAATGATTAGGTTTAAATTATCAAGAAGAGGTAATTCCCACTGAAACATACTCCGTCTCCACTATCTACTTAGAGATTTCAATAGTTTCGAGAAAATGACGGTCATTTCATCATTAGTCATGGGTTCTAGCCAATAGTAAACATGGTGATTTTGGTAGTTTTCAAAATGATCAAAAATGTTTTGAGTTTTGTTCAACGGGAGAGTGCGATGCAAATGGTGATGACGATGATGATGGAACCTATGATTATGCACCTGCTGCTTAATTTTTGTTAGGTAGGATGGATTTATTGATCATGGTGTAATCTCTTGGTTAATTTTGCTATTAGAATGTACCTTGTATTAGTTAAGTGTGCCTACATTCATTTCGAGTAGCATAAACATGTCGATTTTGTTAAAAGAACGACTCATTTTCGATCATTAGAGGAAACTAGAGTTGGATTTTTGTTACAAATTAAGCAAGAATGATGTAGTTAATGTCTTGGTCAATTATACTAAAAAATCAATGTTGCTAACTTACTCTTGTTTATAGCCAAAACTTCATATACGTCGTCGTCGAAGTGTCCTTAATTTTTTTTTTACCCTGTGTATAAGATTAAGACTCTGTTTGACATGTTATTTCAGCTAACTTATTTAATGAATGAAATTTACCTAACCAAAATTTCAGCGAGAGATTATTTTTTTATGTATAAGTGTTTGGAACGTAGTTTATTCAGTAAATAAGCTAACTGATAAAAGAGTAACATGTGGGAAATAAGCTACCCGAAACTTTTTTAAAATACCTCTTCTACCCCATCAATTGTTACACAATAATAATAAAATCAATAAATCATCATGCCTGTTCATATATACTCCGTATCATTTATCAAATTTCGATACCTTTTCAAGTAATTTGCTAGACAATTTTAATAATATAACATCAGCTAATTAAACTTATCAACTCCTAATATTTAGGTAGCTTTCAGCCAGTTAAATTTTTAACTAGTTTTTTAGGTTTCAAGTTTCAACGAAAGCGCGTTTTACCAATAGTGCCTGTAGTTCAAAGTATAAGATTGGTATTAATACAGAGTATAAAACAAAGAGGTAGGACTCCAATGAAGTACGACTACCATCGATAAAATCTCTATTTTTATCGGAATAGTAAAGTATCAATTACTTTTATCGACATGTTTTTGTGAATGCAACAATCTCACTTCTTTGAGTTCTTTCCTTTGATTCAAAAAGAATGAAAAATATGTTGTCAATTGGTTTTGTTTGCTAAAATGACATTAACGTCATAATGAGTTAAAATTAGCCATCCCTAGTGTTCCGGGTGTAATTACGGTGGTAATTATGGGAGCAAGTTTGTTGTACACGTAAGCTCGTAAGATGTCGGCGGAAGCTAGGCTCTCTTGAATCTTCCTGCAAAGATGAACAAACGGAGGGCACGGCTTGGGGCCGTGCGAACTCACTCCGACGCTCAAGTCAGTGACTTAGAGATAAGTGTGTAATTGAGGAGAGATAAGGGAGTTAATACCAAGTGATGAGAGAGAGTGGATGTT
>JAGPOY010003865.1:0-12631 GCA_018983105.1 Silene uniflora | reverse complement strand
GTGACATAATTCCGTAATTATGTTAATAAATTTATCCAAACCACCTATTACGATTAAAATTATGTGATAATACCGTTATTACTCACATCAATTTTAATCTCCAATTATAATCCGTTATTTTAAACTGCTTTAAAATAATTCGTGTGTGAACCGTTTCACTACAAAGCTAATATACATTATCCGTATAATGTATATTATTATTGGCCGAAAATGAGAAAAATAAACACGAAAAAAGATATATTTTTTTTTATTTTTCAATCGCTGCCAAAACCTAATTCCTCGATCGAGACACAAAAGTTCGCGAACGAAGAACAACAAAAATCGATCTACTGAAAATTCAGTCGATCGACTGGAAAAATAATCGATCGACTGCATTACCAGTCGATCGACTGGTCTGCTCCTAAGGGAATAATCGATCGACTAAACTAGTGGTTGATCGATTATTTCCATCAGATTGGACACAAGGGTTTGTAAAAACTTGAACAAACGCAAAAACAAAAACGCTCGACCGAGTACAATAAGCACTCGATCGAGTAAGCGAGCACTCGATCGAGTACAACGAGGACTCGATCGAGTACAACGAGGACTCGATCGAGTAATCAAAAAACCGTGGCAGCCTCGAACGAGTAGTAATACGCTCGTTCGAAAACAAAGCCATTCGCTGCATTTTACAAACTCAAAACTCTTTGCAATTTCGATCTAATCCGTATTAAATCAAAACAACAACAATAAAACATTTACATATTGCTAAAATTAACCGATTAATCAACAATATGCATAATCAAAATCTGAAAACCATGAATCATCGATCTACTGATCGAGCTAGTCGATCGACAAAAACAAAATTCGATCGACTGATCATGGCAGTCGATCGACAGGAAGGAATCAAAAAACGCACAACAGCCATTAGGCCGAGAGCCTCAAACTGTTTTCCCAAAATTTTCGATACAAAACGTTTTATGAAAATCACAATGAAAAATTTTCGTAACCTGGCTCTGATACCACTTGTGGGGAATATCCGTATATTCACCCCATAAATTTTAGGACTATAACGAAAATTTAACATGTGAAATACGCGTCATAAACGAAATGCAATAAACGAAAAACTAGATATGAGAAATCAACCTTTGGTCCTTGCAAATAGGCCTAAGATCAGAAATGAAACGTAGATTTCCTCCTAATTGTTACACCCAAGACCGCGTGAGACTATGCCCCTTGTGCTAGAAATGTTCTCCGATTGCCTTACAATATAGGGAGAACTCTTGTGAGTTTTTCGATGTGAGATCTAGGTTTTCAGAGAGAAATGTCCCAAAAACCTAATTTCTGTGTAAATGAAATTGAGTAAATGACAAAATGAGGGTTCCCCTCATTTTGTTCATTTCGGCCGAGCCAACTAGAGGGGAGAGTGGGCTTTTCCACTCTCTCCTTATTTCGACCCATGTTCTAAAATGTATACTAACGGGCTATAATTATAAATCGTCATTCAGTGCCAGATATTAATATATCAACTCGCTATGCCATTGCAGTCCATATGTTAATAATAGTCTGTCAGTAATAAAATGACAATATTGTATAATTAGCTTAATTAATATAACCGATTATATTAATTTACGAATTAATAATTTAATCCGTCTAAGCTCCCATTATATACATTAATTAAATATAACTGTTTATATTTAATTTACGAATTAACAGTTTAATCCGTCTTAGCCAATTTTATTTAATCTGTATTAAATAATCATCTCAACATCGCATTGACTAATCTTTTAGTCAATTACTCCGACTAACTGTTTAGTCGTATTAGGCATCAACATGACTGTATTCTCATACCGTCACATTTCCCAAACGTGTCTTATAGGTGTGACTTTTAGGGACCAGTTGATCACCGCCATCTGTATGACAATAACGTCAAACTTATCTAGCAAGCCAACCGTTATTGATAAACGTGGATCAACTGATAATAATACAAAGTATACCCTGTGAACCTTTTAGAGATTTAATAAGCTATTGCACTAACTGTGGAGGACACCAGCTCCAACAATGGGGGTGTTACAGACTCATTTATTCATGTCATGTGTGGGATATGAGAATAAAGGAGCATAAGTCATCTAATATTCATGTCGTATGTGAGCCGCTGATTGATATGTTTCCTGATGAGATAAAAGGACTCCCTTCTCGGCAGAAGTAGACTTTATTGCAAAGTTGACCTGGTACGGGGCGTATTCTAAAGCACTGTATCGGATAGGTCCTAAAGAGCTAGTGGAACTGAAGAAGCATGAGGAGGAGTTATTTGACAAGAGTTATATCAAGCCTAGTGTGTCTCCGTAGGGCGCACATGTGTTTTTTCTTTGAAGAATAATGATGAGAGTTTGAGGTTGTGCGTCGATTATATGAAGCTGAACATTGTGATGGTTAAGAACAAGTATCCTTTGTCAAGGATTGATGATTTATATGACCAGCTGAGTAGATCATGAGGGTTCTCTAAAACTGATTTGAGTTCTAGGAATTAAAAGTTAAGGATTTCTAAGGGAGACATACCAAAGACGGTGTTCAAAACGAGGTATTGGCACTATGAGTTTGTGGTTATACCATTAGGTTGACGAACGCACTAGCTGCGTTTATAGACTTCATGAATATGATGTTTAGACCTTTTTTGGACAAGTTCGTGGTATCTTCATTCATATATTCTTGTTTATTACCTATAATTAAGAAGGAGCATTTGAGGTTGGCTTTGAAGCCTTTAACGGGGCAATAAATTAAATGATAAAATGTTCAGGTTCGAGTTCTGACCCGCGAAGGTGGCCTTTTTGGGTTATATTATTTCAAAATGCGAGACAAAGTCGATGGTCGGAGTACTTGGGGATTATGGTATACCGATTATCACGAGAGGAAGACGAATGTGGTAAATGATGCACCGATTCGCAATCGGTATATGCTTTATATACTACTATGCCTACAGTGCACTCGAGGGAAGAGGCGAGAAAGATGGGAATTAATGTGATTTCGAAGGGAGTTGCTATGGGACATTTGACATTTTATCCCGAAATGTATGATGAAATAAAGGAGAGTTAATTGACTACCCAAAGAAGCAGGAAAGACGAGCTAGTATTGAAAGAGGTAAAACATTCAGGTGTACCATTCATAAGGATGGTAGTATCCGATTTGAAGACGAATATAATAATTAAGCATCACATTACCCCATATTATGTCCATCTAGGAGGTGACAAGCTATATAAGGAGTTGAAGAAAACATTCCAGTGCTCTGGAATGAAAAATGAGATTGTTGGGTTTATGGCTTGTTGTTTGGTTTGTCAAAAAGGTGATGAGTGAGCATAGCTGACCGTAAGGTAAGGTGCGGCCATTAGCGGTTCTCGAGTGGAAGTGTAAGTCGATATCTATAGACTTCATTATAGGATTATCAAGGACTTTGAAAGGAAATACCATGCTTTGGGTTATTGTAAATCGGCTGACAAAGGTGGCTAATTTTATTCCTAATAAGAAGGATACTCTCTGAGTAAGGTAGAGTAGGCTAATGCTTATAGGACAAATGTACTGAAGCTGCACGAGGTGCCAAAGGATATAGTGTCAGATTGTGATTATAGGTTCATTTTGAGAATTTTGGAAAGAGTTGCAAAATTTGTTAGAAACTACGTTGAAGATGAGTACTGCTTTGCACCTTATAACATATGGTTAGACTCAGAGGATAATTCAGACATTGATGGACATGTACAAGTCTTATACCTTAAGAGTTTGCGGGTTCTTTGAGGACATGCTGGATTTGATTGAGTTCTCATATAATAATAGTTATCAAGTTAGTATCGGTATGACACCGTTTTAGGCATTATGTAGGATTAATGCATGAGTCCGTAGTGATGGAACAATATTACTGAGTTGATGATGCTAAGAACACATGTAACAGCCGCGATTTTATCTTAATGACTAATTTATTAAAACCGTTAATTTAATAATATTTACCTTAATTTAAAAAGGATATTACGTTTTTAACTTAGTTCGGTTAAACCGTTCTAAATTCACCCAAATATATTAGAGAATTGCATTCTACGTGAAAGTTTACTATACCCCGACTCATTAAGTTATAGCTCAAATGTATTCGAATTGGATCAAAATGTTTAGGTTTAATTTTATGACAAAATCATCATTTTATCTCCTTCCCCTAAAATCTCTGCTCAATTTTCTCTCTAGAACCTTCATTAAACCTTCATAAGTTCTTCGTTTCTCAATCAAACAACTTTATTTTTGGCATTAGTGTTCCTCTCATCACCCCTCTTCTTTTTGGTGTATGAAAGTTTCATCTTTCTCCAACTTCGAAAAAATCCATCTTTTTGAAGTTAGGTTTTCTAACAAATTCTTAGTGGTTTTGTGTACATATGGTGACCCACCGATTGCTACATTGTTGAAGAAGACTTGGAGTATTGAAGTACAAACAAATATAATGGTGATGAGTTACTTGATAGTGCATCAATTTTGTGGGCTTGAAGTGTTAGAATAGTGATTTTTGAGAAAAAAAATTACTATTTTCGTGTGTGCGTGGATTGTTATTTTGAGGAAAGTTCGTGACTTTAAATCTATTTTATATCTTAAACCCCACTTTGACATACTGTAACACCCCCGTTAATCGGGAGCCCTTCCTCAAGGTCGTCCGAACCAAATGAGGACGCTACATGACTTGGTTTTCCAAGGTTGTAGTGCGAACAATCGAAATAGAAGCAATTTAAATAGATAAGTTTAACGTTAATTAGAGTTAATACATATTTAATAATCTAAACTACATTCCCAGATTATACAAACAAATATGAAGTAGTGGATTCTAATAAATAATGTCAAAAATATGAAATGCTAGTGGCGACACGCTAAACGGAAACCGCTCCAAGCCCCAACTCGTCAATATGCACAATCTATCAAACCAGTGCTTCCCATATGATCGGAAGTATAATATGGTTCACCACAAATATTTGAAAACATTTGTGTCAGTCTCAATAAGACGAATGTTCACTATATAAATGGATGCAAGACATGAATTATAAAATGCATAAATGAAGTATGAGTAATACAAGTCAACTCAGTTCACCCCAACTCCTCCATATCAAACCCATAAACGACATTGTAACACCACCACCAAACAGCCGGACCGCAGTCCCTAAACAAGGTACTCGGGACACACCCGTGGCACCAAGACGGACGCTAACTGGACCCTGTCAAGCGTCGTGACACCACACGAGTTGCTCCACACTTGAATCATAAACGTGCACGTCCCTCTTGGAGTGAGAAGCTCTAAGAGATGACCCTAGAATAAGATGGTCTCCCGACCCGTCTTACATCTCATCAACAACCATAGCCAACAAACAACCATCTTCCTCCTTCAACATCTTTAAGTAACCAACAAATGCATATGATATGTCACACATGTCTCTCTGCATGAATATAAACCATAATATGTCATGAATGCACATAATCATTATTATTCCAACTCAATAATTACCATTTCCGCTTTGTCATGCTATATAATGCATCTCAATTGTTGATATGAAACTAATACCACTAATCCATTATTAGGAAGGAGTAAGAGATATGTATATTAGAATATACCATATATCTTACCGTTTAAGTTATCAGTTATATTATGTAATTAGTTTCTTGCAGAATAAGTTAGTACGATATATTCTAGATCTAGGGTTTAAGCCAGTACTATAAATACTGGTATTATGTATTCGTATCATGAACAACAATTATTATCAATAATAAAGTACGTTTATGAAATACTATCTTTCTCTATATCTTAGCATGGTATCAGAGCCTCTCGCTCTAGAGGCCTAAAACAAGACTTCCGCTGCCTCGCCGGTGGGTTGATAATGTAATACACCCACCGGCGGGATTTCGTTATTTACTATTTCGTATCTAATTTATCTTAAAAAAAAAAAAGAAAAAAAATTCAAAAACATGTACCCTTACTCCGTCTGTCCGTACTTATTTGTACTGCTAAAAGAAAAAAGAGATGCTGGGGGTTCTTGTTCAACAAAGTTGTTGGACATATGCACAAGAGTATGATAGCAAGATTGATTCATATAACTTTTGGTATAAGGACGCACGGTGTGCGTTTTACTGGTTGCGGTTTGCTTGCCGTAAATTGTGTGGGTGTTTATTTACTCGACCTAATTCGAGTGACGTTTAAAATCCGGCTCTCCTCGTGTCGTGAGACGTGGTATATTGATTAATTTATGTCGTGTGACATAGTATTTATCTATATGAGAGGGTAGGTTGTTACCCCTTGTATAGTCGTATTGACTGGCGAGTCGGTTACGCACTATTATACTGACGAGTTATGGTTGTTACCCCTCGTATTACTAGCGAGTTACGGTTGTTACCCCTCGTATTACTGGCGAGTTACGCACTGATCATGGCCGGCGGGTCGTATACGCATGGATGGAGAAGAAGATTATGAAGACCTTAAAGTCGACATATATTTTTTTTCTTATTAAATATTATTATTGTATTTTGGTTATTCTTTAATTGCAAACTCATGGAAATTTTTACAAATTACCATAAGTTTGAGGGAGGGTTTTAGGAAGGAGTAAGAGATATGTATATTAGAATATACCATATATCTTACCGTATAAGTTATCAGTTATATTATGTAATTAGTTTCTTGCAGAATAAGTTAGTACGATATATTCTAGATCTAGGGTTTAAGCCAGTACTATAAATACTGGTATTATGTATTCGTATCATGAACAACAATTATTATCAATAATAAAGTACGTTTATGAAATACTCTTCCCTTCTATATTTTAGCATCCATCAATATAACATGACGAATATCCAATACTAGTGTGGAACCAAACATTACATACCCAACTAATTAATCATGTTATGATGCAATTCATCACATGTATCAAGGAATTTATGACAATTATGTAAACAAACATATCATTAAGATCGAGTAGGGAAAACTCTACCTTTGTAAATCTCCAAGCAATTAGGCAAGCAAACTAGAAAGGCTCTTCTATGAAGTCTCTTCTTACACAATTAATGAACTTACTGTCACAAACATATTCTACAACATTAATAATACTAATTAACCCTTAATTAACTCACTTAATTAACCAAAAGCCTAATTAAAATTCCATAAGACAACATTCTCCAAACTAGGGTTTACTAACAATAATAAAGGAAAAATGGTGAATAGTTACTTACAAATGTAAACAAATAAAAAGAAATGGAGTTTGAGTGCAAATCTTCAAAGTATGATGAGAATCTTGAAAGGATAAGGTTATGGAGGATTTCAGGGGATTTTGAGAGATGATAGGATATTAGGGTTGTGAGAATGAGTGGAAAAATCTGAAAAGAAAGTTTAAATACTAAGGCCTAACAACATAAAGCCCACACGCGAAAACTAGGCTAAACCCGTACACTCGGTCGAGTGACTCACAAACATAAGTTGGTACGCTCCCAGAGGCAGTCGGTCCAAATACTTGGTCGAGTAGGGTGCCACTCGGTCGAGTACTCGGCTATACTCGGCCAAGTGCACTACTAGAAAATCCTGGGTATTAGAATGTCCCCCCCTTAAAACGAACTTTGTTCTCGAAGTTCACACACAACTGAAACAAGGTACCTCTAACACTATTCTCTATATCCCAATAACGCCCCAAGGGAATGTCTCTACTACCCGTGACACCTACATGCCCGCATACGTCAAAACAACTAAAGGCTAACACGATTAACAACGACTATAAGGTGAAGTAAATAAACTAATTACAAAAGAACTTTCACTTTGCGTAATACGCTCCCCCCTTCTTCTAAAAACAAGGTTACTGCCATGTAACCGACTCATACCTGCTCGAAAAGCTGAGGATACCGCTCTTTCATGGCTTCCTCAGCTTCTCATGTAGCCTCTTCCACTTGATGATTAAACCATAATACATTTACTAACACCGTTTCCCCGTGTCGTGTCTTTATTACCTTCCAGTATACGATTTCCTTTGGAGTCTTCACATAAGTTAAGGCGTCATCCAACACAATTCTTTCCGCTTCTAGAACATGGGAATGATCGCTTGTGTACTTCCGCAACACATGAAACACATTGTGAAATTGCTCAAGTGACGGGTGAAGTGCTAAACTATAGGCCACTTCCCCGACCCTATCCATTATCTCATACGGGCCGATGAACTTTTGGCTCAATTTGCCTCTCTTGCTTCCCAAACCTCATTACTCCCCTCATAGGAGAAACCTTAAGTAGAACCTTATATCTCCCATCGCGAACACAATGTCGCTTATTCTTAAATCGGTATAACTCTTTTGCCTATCTTGCACCGCTCTCATCATTTGACGGATCACATGCACTTGGTCTATCATATCTTGGATCATTTGGGACCCTATAAGATGGCTTCGGTACTATCGTCCCAACATATTGGACTTCGACATTTCTTCCCATATAAGGGTTTAAACAGGGTCATGTCAATGCTTGCATGGTAGCTATTATTGTAGGAAAATTCAATCAAGTCTAATATTTCCTCCAAAGTACCCCCGAACTCGATGACACACGCTCTCAACATGTCCTCCAAATTTTGGATAGTCCTCTCCGCTTGCCCATCCGTTGTCGGGTGAAACGCCGTACCCATCTTCAATTGAGTACCCAGGGAGCTTTGTAATTCTTGCCAAAATCTAGAGATGAATCTAGAATCAGGATCCGACATAATGTCCTTTGGTATTCCATGCAACTTGACCACATTCTTTCGGTAGGTGTTTGCTAACTCTACCTTGTTCCAACTATCTTTCATTGGCACAAAGTGAACCAACTTGGTAATTAAGCCTATCCACAATGAGCCAAAGCATTTTATTACCTTTTTGGGTCCTAGGTAACCCCACTATGAAGTCCATTGATATTGATTCCCATTTCCATTCCGGCACATCTAAAGGTTGAACCTTCCCTTGCGGTATCTTGTGCTCCATCCCCTTTCACTATTTGGCATGTCAAGCACCTTGCCATAAATTTCGCCACTTCTTTCTTCAAATCCGGCCACCAAAATGTCTTCTTGAGATCTCTATATATCTTATCACCACCCGAGTACACCGAATAAGGTGTATTATGGGTTTCTTCATAATCCACCTCTTATGTTCATCATCATTGGGAATGCACCATCTCCTTTCAAACCTAAGGCTTCCATCCGCGTGTAGGTCAAATCTTGATGTTTCATTCCTCTCTAAGGCTCATTTCCACTCTTGAATCTTGAGATCATCAACTTGTTTCTCCCGGTTTTCATTAAACAATTCGGGGTCTAATGTCAAATCACCAATAGCCTCCCCCTTTTGAATAACATGAATACCATTTTCCCACTTCTTCCTTTAACCTCATCATGGATATAGCGGTACACAAAGAGTGAACCGACTTTCTACTTAAGCATCGGCTACTACATTGGCCTTCCCTTCATGGTACATAATCTCTATGTCGTATTCCCTAATAAGCTCCATCCACCTCCTTTGCCTCATGTTTAAGTCCTTTTGAGTGTAAATGCATGTACTTCAAGCTTTTATGATCAGAAAATACTTTGAAGATCGCTCCATATAGGCTGTGCCTCCATATTTTCAAGGCGAACATGATGGCACCCAACTCTAAGTCATGGGTTGGATAATTATCCTCATAGCTAGGGTTTCAATTGTCGTGACGCATACGCGATGATTCAACCATTTTGCATGAGCACGCATCCCAATCCATTCTTTGAAGCATCGGTGTAAACCTCGTTATGCTCACTTCCTTTCACTAAAGCCAACACCGGAGCCGTTGTTAGGCGCTCCTTTAGGGTTAAGAAGGCCGTCTCATAACTCCCGTCCCACTTGTTTTCTTTCCTCATAAAAGACGTCAAAAGGCCTAGCAATCTTTGAGAAATCTTTAACAAACCTTCGAGAATACCCGCCCAGACCAAGGAAGCTTCGTATTTTTGCAACTTTCTTTGGTGCCTCCCACTTTGATATGGCTTCTATCTTACTAGGATCCACAGACACTCCCTCTTTTGACACCACATGCCCTAAAAAGGCCAATTTCTCCAACCAAAACCCACATTTGCTTAGCTTGGCGTAGAGTTAATTGTCCCTCAAGGTTTGTAACACAATCCTCAAATGCTCTTCAGGCTCCTCTTTGGTCTTAGAGTAGACCAAGATATCACTTATGAACACCACCTCAAACTTTCCAAGTACGGACTAAACACCCTATTCATTACGTCCATGAACATGGTTGGGGTATTTGTTAACCCAAACGGCAACACCACGAACTCATAATGTCCACACCTTGATCGAAACATGGTCTTAGAAACTTCAACATCTTTTATTCTTAGTTGATGGTAAACCGGTCTCAAGTCTATTTTGGAAATCAATTCGGCTCCACATAGTAGATCAAATAAGTAGTCATCAATTCTTGGGAATGGGTACTTGTTCTTGATGGTGACATTGTTCAACTCCCGATAGTCGATACATAGACTCATGCTACCGTTCTTCTTCTTCACAAAGAGTATCGGTGCTCCCCATTGTGAAACACTTGGCCTAATATGCCCGTTATCCAATAACTCATATAGTTGCTTCTTCAACTCCTCCAACTCCTTCGGACCCATCCGGTACGGGGTCTTAGAGATTGGTCCCTGCTCCCGGTTTCATGTCCACACTAAACTCAACCTCTCTTAATGGAGGTAATCCGGGCAACTCCTCGGGAAATACATATACAAACTCTCCCACTGCCGATATATCTTGGGCTTGGGGTCCCTCCACTCTAGTGTCCCATATATGACATAAAATCATAGGACAACTTTTCATTAAACATGACTTTATAGTCATCACCGTAATGAGCTTGGCATTGGGTTTGACCATGAAACCTTTATGCGATACTCTAATACCCTTGGGTCCTTTCAATGCTATCTTCTTTTGATGGCAATCTTTGTTGGCCTTGTGTTTGCTTAGCCAATCCATTCCCAAAATTACTTCAAACCCATCTAACGGAAACTAAAAAAGATTGACTGGAAAGTTCACTTTTCCTATTATCACCGACACTTCTTTAAACAATTTTGAACACACTACCGACCCACCCGAAGGAAACACTACATCTTCACTCACTAACAAATCTTCCCCAAAACCTAGGGTCGACACATGACTCTTAGACACAAAAGAATTTGTATCCTCCGAGTCAAACAAAATGAAACAAGGTTAAGAGTTGACAAGAAATGTACCCGACAGCAAGTGAGCGTCCTCCTCGGTACTTTTCTTTTCCATGGTAAATCGCTTTCCACTTGCCTTAGGCGCCCCGTGCACGGTACTAGCCAAAGTAGTAGGTCTAGCTTCCGAGGCTTGACTTCCATTGTATGTGACACCCTCGATTATTGCGGAAAAGTAAACACATAATTCTAGAATAAAACTGCGTGGATATGTTTGTAATAGGTTCGTTTGGGTAAAAACCTGTAATTTTTCAAACTTGAACCTGTTATAAAGATATCCCACTTAGAAGGTGTCAATCATACATGGTCTTAACGAAAGTTCTGTGACATAAAAGTTGCGAATATAGCGTGATACAAACGAGTGTATAAAAGGGAGACATATGTCCCTTGAAATGTTTACAACAAAATAAAAATAGTCCAAATGTCTCAGAAAGAGATAGGATCTAAGAAGGTCCCAAGGTTACTTTGCTCGCTAGCTCGTCGATGTACCCCAATAGATGCCTCACAAACCTGTCATTCGCATTTTATACAAATACGAAAGCCACAGTCAGCGGGGAGTAACTCCGAGTTCTCCCAGCCATGAAATGCCATAATGAATATAACATATAAACACAAGCATGTGAATATTATCAACACATGGCCTTAGCATACCAATGCTAGGCCAACATGTTTATCATGTGAACAACATACAAAAGCACATAACCCTAGCATGTGAATACTAGACCGACTCGCACTACACTATCATGTGAATCACATAACATTCAGGAATCCAAACTCTATCAATCATAGCCGGCTTGCATCTCACCTTCTATAATTCATAGAATCACCAAACAAGAAAGGACAATATGTCAGAAACAGGCATAAGTTCTTAGGACTGTCAATAGTCACTCTGTAACTCGAGTCTATACCACGAGGTAAGGTAAACACCCTAACCCTAAATCTGCGCAAACCTAGCGACATGCGGAAAACTACAGCATCCAAGACCCATGAATACCACATGAGTACACCTAAGGAATCCACCAAAGGGTTGGCTAGTACTTAAGCTGACCACATACTTCGGTAGAGACACCCACCCATGTACGTCAGGAGGTCATGCCGTAACTTGGATATAACTCCCACCAAGCTAAGACACAAAGGCTATTAAGCAGTGAACATACACTCGTTAAAGACTATAAGGGCCTATCTATGACGATGGTCTAAGAACCAACACCACACAAGACAAGTAGGACACCCGTTTTTTTTTTTAAAATAAGCGGGGCAAGGAGTCCAAACTTGCAACATATATAGTCATACTCCAATTAAGGACCCTAGGATAAACATCCTAGCATGTGAAGGGTTACAAAGTATTTATCTTCATTCGATAATCCAACGATATTCACAATCTCAATGGTAACTCAAACTTAGCTAACCATTAGTAT
>JAGPOY010003864.1:0-13252 GCA_018983105.1 Silene uniflora | reverse complement strand
ACCTTCCTTATCACTACCTTCCTTATCACTGCTAGTACTTTTTTATTTGGTAAAGTATACTTAACCCCTTGTCATTTCTCATTTTCTCATATACTAATCGATCTCCCTTTTGTTAGGAGAAATACAATTAAAAAGATGGAGGAGGCCGAAAAGTATGTTAAGCATATTGTTAGCAGTGGACGAAGAGAAAGGTAAGCAGAAGAAAATGGAGCAACTACTTCCTTCAGCTATGTGAGAAGAGTTTGGCTCACAACTTCACTTCAGCTATGCGAAAAGATAATTGAGGATTCATTTGCTGGTATCGACAGTGCTATAAAAGTAGGGTAGAGATTGTAACACGCTACTTAAGTGTTAGGATTGAACTAAACATTGGGCTATTTGGTTTGTAATAAACCTCAAGTGTGGGATAAATTAGATTGTTTGAATTGATGGGTAACCAAGTGTTGGATTGTAAACATTACTTATTTTTTTTATTATAAAAGTTTCTTTTTATTAAAATTCGTTTATATCTCCGGTGTCCAGCTTCTCTCTTTGCGGTGGCTACATTTAGGGGCCTCCTGGTTTACTAGTAAATAATATGGTAATTGGTGTACGTGCATTTTGCTCAATCCTGGTTTTTGGGACCGCATAACCCAATTTGAGACTGCCAGCAAATTTGTGACCGACATCCCATTTTGAGACTGACTTGAGCAGTCTCAAATTTGCGACCGCCATAAATCGGTCTCAAATAGTGTATTTTGTTACCAGTTTTTTCGACCGACCATAGGCGGTCTCAAAAGTTAAAAAGCGGTCTCAAAAACGCATTTGCAACCGCTTTTTGAACGTTTGAGACCACTTATGGCGGTCTCAAAAACGCGTGTTTCTTGTAGCCGTGTTTTTTCATAAACTATAAACATGTATGTAATAGAATACAATAATGTACTGCAATATATAAACGGGTTGAAACATTGTGGATGCGCCACATGATGTATTCAACCTTAGTTGTAGTCATTAACGACAACTAATCATTAAATGTGAACATAATAAATACTGCAATAAATTTCACCAAAGTATTAATTATAATTTAATAAATGTTACAGTACTATTAAATTACATTATTAAATAAGTATGCTGATTTGATTCTAGACTTATAAAAATACATTTTGATAAAAATTTTAAAATGTAAATCAATATGTTTATTGCGAAAAATGTTTTCGATTGAGTATAATTTCTGTTATATTAATTGAAATATTCTTATATGTAAAAATGATATAACTGAGTGTCTCAAAATGTTTTACGTTTAGGTAAGAAAACATTTTTAGAAACTTATAAAATTTTGATCATTAGATTCATCAAGCAAAATATATTTGTAAGAGTCATTGTATTTATTAAATATAAGTTTAAGATAATTATTGAGAGATAATTTTTTATAAATTGCGATTGAGAAAACTATATTACAAATAAAATACATATAAGATTGTAAGAGGGCTTAACTAGTGTAATAGCGAGTATGTATGTATACATTGTTAGCAAGCATTTTAATCAAATAATAATAAGTTGTATTTCAAAATTAATTTTAAGTTAAACCTTAAAAAGGTGTACTATTTCAGAAAGTTGAATCTATTTGATTTTTACGTAATTTTTAAACATAATTATATATAGATGTGTCCAAAACCAAAACATGTAAATTTATTATAAATATATTTGACACATAACACATGTAATACGCTGCTAAAACATTCGAATACGTTGAATTTGGGCCTTATATATTTGATATATAAGCATCATATGTTATAAATAACAAAAATGGAAAAAATGCGTAAGATTATTCACATCCTTTTGAAAAACTATTAATTGATTTGGAAAAAATTGTCTCGTGAAGTAATCTAATTTAAGAACTTAATGTTGATTGTTGCATTGTTCGAATACATTTTATTTTCATTAATATGATACTAGAGTAGATCCTGCGCAAAAGCGCGGTTTTCTTTGATTGCTTTGTATATAATATTAAAATGTATTTTGAATTTAACTTTATAATCAACAATTTTTAATGTGTATAGTAAGAGATAGAAAAAGGAAAATTTGACATATTTTAGTCCGATAAAATTGACAATTTAACTGAAAACTTATAAAAAATAAGATTGTCAGTTTAACATAAATAACTTATGATTTTTTATCCATATAAAACGTTTTTGAAGTGTATAACTATTATTGTAGTTTTTTTTTTATAAAATATGCGAAGCAACAGTTTATGAATTAGAAAGGTGAAAAGCATAGACTTATCTAATAATGTGAGTAAAATTTGTATAACTACTTATATGTATGAGGAAAATGTTTATATATGAGTCAAAATATTTGGCTTAATTATGAATGTTTTACTATGTGAGAGGATTTTAGAATACAAAATATGTTAAGTCCAACATATATACTCATAGCATAAATTCCAAATTGATGCCCAAGTTATAGCTAATTGTGTTTTAGGCGGGAAAACAACTAGCTTTTCCTAATTTTTATGTAAAGAGAGGATGCACCTTGTGGCACGATATTTATATAATGTAGTATTGAAAATGTATTGCCATGTGGCATGACATCCATATGAATATTCACTACAAACATAGTGATATTAAAAACATTTAAGTAATAAAATACGAGTAGGTCTTTTAAGAGTTTGTCTCATGATAGTTACGTGTGAGACATGTCATTAACAACCTTAGAAAACAACTTAACATAAAAGAAAAATAAAAGTAAATTAATAACTATCCTATTCTGTGAGAGGTCTTACATGGACACTATTAAGAGACCACCTTATAAGGGAATTTGTGATCAAATACATGAGAAAAAATAATAATTTCTTTTTTAATTATTATCCTCAACTAATTATTGTATATCTTATACATAAAACATTGATCATACATATTTAACTATCACCTATTACTTATAATTAAAATTTTACGTATTTATATATATATATATAAAAGAAAACGCCCGAGTCTCCTCTTGGGTTTCAATGAGGGTTTTAGTCACATTGTTTCTTTGAGATTTCCTTGTTTTTTGAAGGGTTTTTTTTTTTCGATTTTCTCGTAAGGAATCCGTTTATCAATTTCAATTCATCTATTTCTTAAGGTTAGGTCGTGTGTGCGCTATGGTTCGAGAAAAGGAAGGAGAGGGTAGCAGACGGGTGGGGAAAGAGATTATGACGGAGGAGGAATCATTTGCTTGGGATGTGGACGATGTGGAGGAGGAGCCGACGGAAGCAAAGTTAATGCTTATTGGTAAAATCTGGTTTTCTAAATAAATTAATGCGAAAGAAGCAGTAGAATCCATGATCACACTTTGGTCCACGAAGGAGTCGATTGTGGGAAAGCTACATGATGCAAAGGAAAAGACATTTACTTTCAAATTTTAGAACCCAAAGGATATCTCGAAGATCTTAGATGGCCAGCCATGGCACTTTGATAAATTCATATGGTGCTTTGGCGAGCCTAATGTCGATGGGAAGATGACGGATGTGTCGCTGCATTTGGTTCCGTTATGGAATAGGGTTTACGATCTACCTCTTCGAGGGCGTTCCAATATGGAGAATGTGAAACGATTAGGGGCTTAATTGGGGAAATTTATCAGCTTTGATGAGGCCCCGCACCCAGAGATGGAGAGGGTTGTTCGTTGAGGATTGTGCATGATGTGAGGAGACCGCTAAAGTCCTAAGTGTCTATACGTCTCAACTTGGGTAAGCTTGAAGTTTTTAAAGTTAAATATGAATGGTTACCGACTTATTGTTACGGGTGTGGAATCCTTGGGCATGGAGCTGAGAAGGACTATGAGGATGGATCGTATGAAGACGGGGATTTGCGGTATGATGCGTCACTTCGAGCATCTCCGTGGAAGGTAATCAAGACAGTGGTAGAGATGATAAGTGAAAAGGCGAAAGCTTTGACGGATATTTTTGAAGCAGAATTTAAGGAAAGAGAGGAGGTCGATATAGCTAATATGATTGCAAAATTACAAAAAATTGCTATTAAACCAAAAGCGGGTAATGCAAGGAAGGATGCGCAGGTGGTTATGAGAAGGGAAGGAGCTGCTGAGGATAATAGGGATAAAAGCGGGTTTGGTGAGGGGCGGGTGGAGGCAGCAGACAGACAGTGGGAGATGGAGGAGAGTGTGGTGGCGAAGGGAGAGACGGTGGGGCAGTTGGAGGTTATAGTGGAGGAGGGTAGTGTGCATTCGATGAGTGGAGTGGAGGGGGAAGCTGGTGGCTAGTAGGGGAATGAAGGAATGGTCACGCTGGTGGCGAAGGAGGGTAGTGTAAGGGGACAGTACATGGAGTAGATTTAAAGGGGAGAGGAAGGGTAGTGATAACCAACATATGCAGGGCGATATTCATGGCAAACGCTGTAATACTACGGATTTTCTGACTGTCAGTGGCTCGGCCGAGCTGGGGGTAGCTCGACCGAGCTGAGCCACTGACAGGTTTGAATGGGTATTCTGAGGTTAGCTCAGTCGAGCTGGCTTTAGCTCGACCGAGCCAACGGTCTGACGGGTTTTATTTTTCGGTTTTTGAGTAATTGAAGTAAGAGAGAGGAAGTTGGTTTTAATAATTTTCTATCACTGTTAAAACCCTTTTTGAGAAAAGAAAGACTACGTACACTGCCTCTTCTCTTCTACATCAATTGCATCAAAGGCTATGCATAGATCTACACAAGTTTGCGATCTAGATCTTGTTGGTAAGCTATTTATTCGTGTTATAATTCTCTTATATCGTCTATGAACCCTAATTAGATTGATTAGGGGGTTTTGAGATTTGTGTTGATTGCGATTATGTGATATAGGTGATGAATATGTGATATAGGGGATTTCCTACTCAGTTAATTGTTTACAGCTGTTAAGACGGTCTTAATGACTATTGTTGATTGATTGTTGTTGTTGGTTGATTATTGATTCATTGGATTATTGATACAATGATTATTGTGACGGTAATGTATACAATTGAGATTGTGATTGTGATTGTGATTGTGATTTTGACTTGGTTCCGGCTGAGTGAGTCACTACGAGAGGTGGTCTCACGCCCTATTGTCGCCTCGCTGGGTTTCTTGACCAGGAGGGATGTGAAAATTAAGAACTTGGGTTCACTCATTGAGCAGGGATTTGGTGGGTCAGGCTGCGGTCCCCCACTGGCGGTGTAGATTATCGTTGCGGCGGTAATCTGGCAGGGATACACGGCTTGCCGTGTATTCAGTTACTTGGAAAGGAAAGGGATATTGGAGAAGAGTGAAATGTTTAGCTTGTATCGTAGCTTTGCTTCCGCTTGTGTATGGTTATCTTTACTTTTGTATTCGGTTGACTGGCCCCGTTGTTGTTGTCTTTGACCTGCTGTGATCTATTCGAGGATGATGAGCAGTTGGCTTAGCAGGTACAAAGCTTGTTGATGATGTGCTTGCGGGACGGGAGGAAGAGTCGTCACGAGTCCTTGTTTAGCTTAGCTGACAGTAGTTAGACAGTTTATGTTTTGAGACAGTTGTTTTACTTTTTCAGTTGTTTTGTTTTGAGACGGTTGTATCACGTTAAACATTATTTATATTAAAGGTACTTGCATTGTTTATATGATGTTCACTACCTCGGTTATCCGAGATGGTAACACCTTTATGCTAGGGTAGCCCTTGGTAGGGTACTCCGGTATATCGGGGTGTTACAAAGTGGTATCAGAGCGAGGATTTTGGAACGTGTAACCAATGGACCCAATGACCTTAGTGAGTCAAAATAAAATGAACCCGGTTAAGAGTTGCTTGGAGCTACCGCAAAGGCTTGGGAGATGTCCTAAAGTCGCATGATTGCCTTTGCAACTCTTGATTGGTCACTATGGGTGTGTCGGGGAAAGTTGTTGATGTTTGTACGTCTTTGTTGTATGTTTTACAAGTTGTTGGTGAAAAGTATGGTGTGATGAGTATGATGGCATGATGTTGGAGATGAATGTATGAGTTTGATGAATGAATATGAGTTGATGAATGATGAGCATGATCGGTGATTTTAATTGTTTTTCGATATTAATAATATGATATATGTTAAACATGATATAAGGATATAGGAATGTGTATGAATCGATATTTGTTGTTAGTAATATGATATAAGGATGTTTGATATAGAAGTATGTTTTGTTTGTTTCGTAGTTATCGCATGTGAATAAGATGTTAACATGATAAAACTCATTTTGTAAACTGGTTCTTATGAGGAATGAGTTGTTTTTGTCCGCACTTTTGTTGTTTTAGTTGTTTAGGTAAGAAAGTTTGATGTGTAAGAAGTCGATTTTCGGGAAGGCTGTCTTTAAACGGTTATAAGTAGAGTTCTAGGAATGATATTGGTGTGATTCCAACTTGAGGTGATAGCTTGTCTTCTTACGATTCTAACGATAGGTCACACGCCCAAAACGACCACTAAATGAGTGAGTTATGCATGTTCTACGAAAACTGGACGTTGCTGAGAACTGTAGATAGCTCGACCGAGCTGACTCTCGCTCGACCGAGGCAACTCTAGCTCGACCGAGCTGACTCCAGCTCGATCGAGCTAATTCGGGCTCGACCGAGCTGATTCGGGCTCGACCGAGCTAGCTCTCTGCGATATTTTTGTTAGCTTTTGGATGTGCCTAGCTCGACCGAACTGTACCTAGCTCGACCGAGCTACCCTTACTCGATCGAGTACGAGCTTGTACTCGACATAACACCTCTTTAGGCGGTTGTTTTGAGTCGGTGGCTATGCCCTTACACCTGTATGAGTCGGAGGTTATGTACCCCCATACATTTTGGCTTCTTAATGCATTGCTTCGCATATGTACCGGTTTTATTGCTTGAGTTAGTCGGATTGTATAATGTGGAGGGTATCATCTTACGATTAGTATGGTTTGTGAGAAGGATATGTGGGTGTATTTGATTATATGACGGATAGAGGTGGAAATTGATGAGTTATTGAGTCAAGGCGCAAGTTTTGAGAAGTAAGGTGTGTGATATGGTGGTGATGATTATATTTGGTCAAGTAGTAAGGTAAGTTTGCGGAATGTGAGAATGAAGGATTGAAAGAAAGACATGAGTCGATGAAATTGGGATTGGCGAGAAATAATAGAAGGGAATAAGAATGATTATGTTGGTTAAGAATATATGGGGTAGAGAGACATATAGTAGTACGAAGAGAATTATGTCTAGTGAGCGTAGACCGAGGTATACCGCAATGTGGAGTTGTACATAGTTATTGTGTGTGAAAATTTGGTTAATAAGAGGCGAGCCAAGTGTGTAATTCTTTGGGAAGTAACGGAATGAGGTGAATTTTGGTTTCTAGAGATGTTAATGGAAGATGTAATCAAGTAAGGACAAAACATTGAGTGGATGGACTTATTGGTGGTTAGTATGAGTGAATAACCCGTTGAGAGTGATTATGTAAGAGAGTGATAAATACGACGTTATTGATACGAGCTACTAAGATTTGACATTTTGGAGCAATGAGAAGGTAACGGAATTACTAAAGAGGTAGGTAGTAGGTGTACGGAGTCGAGTTATTAGGCGACGTTGTCAAGGGTAATGAGACAAGAAAAATGGAACTGAGTTGAGTGGATATTCACAAGAATTATGGGACATAACGGTTAGGGATCCTGAAGGTGAAGAGTACTATACTGAGGACGTGAGTTAGAGGTTATGTACGATATCGAGATGACAATATAGCCATGAGTTTTGATGAATTACGGAGAGGAGCATTTGATAGCGTAATTGCATGGGGTGAGACTTTGGTGGTAAATTTAGGGGTAGGACGAACAAGAACGGAAGTAGTATGGATATTGAGGTCATTATGTAGAAAGGATTAATGGAGTTGCTATAAGAAATTGGTATTCATGGTTGCCATAGAACTTTAGGTGGATATAGAGAGCTTTGGTCGGAAGTTGAGTGTTGGTTAGATGGTGGCATTAATCAGGTGGTGGCAATCATGCGATTAGAGAATATGTTTTCAAGGGCATATGAGTTTATCCTTGAGTGAGAGTACCTTTTTATCAAGTGGTACTATATGTGACCAGGTTTGTTTAATGGGATTTAATTATGGGTCTATGTTATGTGTAAGTGTTTGTGTGACGTTCTGACCTCATGAGTAGTGTTATGGTATAATATTTATAAGTCATTCCTTGTTTCTTCTGTGTAATATGTGATGTTTGTTATCTAGTAAACCGATACCGAAAAAGAGTAATGGGTGACTAGATGAGTCATGAGCCGATCGTTGAACCGAGACTTGTTCCTTTGGTAATGTGGTTGTGGTGTTGTCTTAGTTTTCATGGATCTGATATTAAGACATAGTTGTGGAGGATCTTCGAGCTTGGGTTAGACAAAATATTTATTGCCATAGTGGTGCAAATAGTTAACGGTATATGTGTTGGACTGTGTCAGAAGTTGCAAGTTTTCATAACGATGAAGTGTTGAGGATTAGTATTGTGTTAAGTTATGGACGGGTTTGGCGACAATAGAAAGGGAAATTTGAGGATCTAGTAGGTGGGTGATACGTTATGGATTGTGAGTGATCTTGTTGGAATAAGAGTGTGAATGAGGAAGGATGGGACGGTGAGGTAGGATTGTAGAGTTGAGGTATGGAAATTGTTAAAGTGAGAGAACCTTGGGATTAAGAGTGGTTATCGGTGTTGAGGTTATAATCGACTATCAGTGACATGGGATGGTGATAAGGGAAAGGAATAACTAAGGATCTAGTACTAGTTGGGTTACGAGGACGTAACAGTTGTCTAAAAGGGGTAGGATGCGACAAAGAGAGTTTCATGATTATGCGTGTTGTAGTATATTTGGAAGTGTCGAATCTTGTGGGCGATATTATTAAAAAAGGACTTGTGGTTGATGTTATTAAAGATAAAAGTGGTGCTTCAAGTAGTATGTACGGAATGTGTATGGTTATAGAGTGAGGTTGCAGGTAAGTGGTGCTTCTAGTAGTATGTACGGAAAGTGTATGGTTATTGAGTGAGGTTGCAGGTAAGTATGGTTTCGATAGTGTTGGCAGTATTGGGATTGTGATTTTACGAGTGTGAGTAAACTTCGAGGACGAAGTTCATTTTAAGGGTGGTAGAATGTAACATTTCTCTTGGTGGGATATATTGGTATTGGAATTACTTGTGTGTGATATGGAAATAAGATAGAGTGGCAGCAATTGTGTTGTTGTCAATCATGGGCGAGTTAGTGTCGGGGATGCAGGATGAGAGTTGAGTGGTGTGTACTTGGTTTATAGGTATGGGTGTGAACTTCGGGGAAGTTCGTTTTAAGGAGGGAAAACTTTAATACTACGGATTTTCTGACTGTCAGTGGCTCGGCCGAGCTGGGGGTGGCTCGACCGAGCTGAGCAACTGACAGGTTTGAATGGGTATTCTGATATGTTTAAGAAGAGTCTGTCGAGTAGTACCTCGACCGAGTCATAGTTGACTCGGTCGAGCCGAGGTTAGCTCGGTCGAGCTGGCTTTAGCTCCACCGAGCCAACGGTCTGACGAGTTTTATTTTTCGGTTTTTTAGTAATTGATATAAAAGAGAGTAAGTTGGGTTTAATAATTTTGTATCACTGTTAAAACCTTTTTTGAGAAAAGAAAGACTACGTACACTGCCTCCTCTCTTCTACATCAATTGCATCAAAGGCTTTGGTTAGATCTACACAAGTTTGCGATCTAGATCTTTTTGGTAAACGATTTATTCGTGTTATACTTCTCTTATATCGTCTATGAACCCTAATTAGATTGATTAAGGGGTTTTGAGATTTGTGTTGATTGCGATTATGTGATATAGGTGATAAATATGTGAAGGATCGTAATTGATTGCTTGTGAACGGAGTTTTGCCAAAAGGTAGGATTTCCTACTCAGTTAATTGTTTACAGCTGTTAAGACTGTCTTAATGACCATTTTTTTATTGATTGTTGTTGTTGTTGGTTGATTATTGATTGATTGGATTATTGATACAATGATGATTGTGACGGCAATGTATACGATTGAGATTGTGATTGTGATTGTGATTGTGATTTGGTTCCGGTTGAGTGAGTCACTACGAGAGGTGGTCTCACGTCCCATTGTCGCCTCGCTGGGTTTCTCGACCAGGAGGGATGTGCACATTAAGGACTTAGGTTCGCTCATTGAGCGGGGATTTGGTGGGTCAGGCTGCGGTCCCCTACTGGCGGTGTGGATTATCGTTGCGGCAGTAATCTGGCAGGGCTACACGGATTGCCGTGTAGTCAGTTACTTGGAAAGGAAAGGGAGATTGTAGAAGAGTGAATTGTTTGGCTTGTATCGAATCTTTGCTTCCGCTTGTGTATGGTTATCTTTACTTTTGTATTCGGTTGACTGACCCCATTGTTGTTGTCTTTGACCTGCTGTGATCCATTCGGGGATGGTGAGAAGTTGGCTTAGTAGGTACAGAGGTTGTTGATGATGTGCTTACGGGACGGGAAGAAGAGTCATCACGAGTCCTTGTTTAGCTTAGCTGACATTAGTTAGACAGTTTATGTTTTGAGACAATTGTTTTACTCTTTCAGTTGTTTTGTTTTGAGACGGTTGTATCACGTTAAACATTATTTATATTAAAGGTACTTGCATTGTTTATTTGATGTTCACTACCTCCGTTATCCGAGATGGTAACACCTTTATATGCTAGGGTAGCGCTTTGTAGGGTACTCCGGTATATTGGGGTGTTACAAACGCAGTATGGAGGAGGGGGTGGTGGAGAAGGAGACGAGTATGAAGAAAATGAAGACGAGCAGGGGTGCTACAATACCCGAGGCGGAGGTTGTGACGACTCAACCCCGCCCGGCATTATGAATCTTTTGAGTCTCAACTGCAGAAGGTGGGCAACCCCGGTGCAGTTGGAGGTCTCTGCAATTGAGCGGCAGTAAATTAAGAAAGATGAGAGATTGTTTATGTGATTATGACGGTATGGAGGTTGACAAAGTTGGGAGGTCCGGCAGATTAGCTTTTTTTGTGGCGGAAGAGTGTGTCATGTGTGTTGCGATCTGTTTCTGTCCATCATATGGGCTTCGACATTCAGGGAGAGGACGGAACGTGGCAAGTGACGGGCTTTTATGGGTGGCCAGTAGTGATTGAGAGACATTTATCTTGGGAGCTGCTTAGAGTCCTAGGTACCGAGAACGATGATAGGCCTTGGATTTGTGTGGGTGACTTTAATGAAATTTCTCTTTGGGACGGAGATGAAAGGAGGTAATAGAGCGCAATGGCAAATGACCAATTTTCGTGAGGCTGTGGACGATTGTGGCTTGAGGGATGTACGGGATGGCAATGGATAGGATCCGATAGGATCCAGATCCATATCCTTGTGTCCTATTGTGGATCCAGATTCAATCCATATCCACAGGGTCTAAAATTCCCAGATCCATATCCAGATCCAAAGGATCCCTAGATTTACCTTTCCATGGATATGAATTTACTTATGATAATGGGCAAGCGGATGAAGATAATAGACCATCCCGTATTGACCGAGCTATGGGGAATGGGCGATGGTTTGAACTGTTCCCGAGGGCTAGACTAATTCATATGGATAGGGAATGGTTGGATCATGCTCCAATTAAGCTTCTTTTAAACTATAGGGAAGAGGTAGAGAGGGAGCGCGGAAGGAATTTTCGGTTTGAACAGACGTGGGTGGGTGAAGATGGGTGCGAAGAAGCGATTAGGAAAGCTTGGGATTTTGACGGAGGAGATTTGATTAGTACTATTTCATCGTGTGCAAAAGAGTTGCAGGAGTGGAAGGGGGATTAGCATAGGGAAAATTCTGCGAGATGTTAAGACCAAAAGAAGACACCTTAAGCAGCTTAATGAAGGTGAGAGATCAATTAGGGTGGTTAATGAGTGAAAATTGCTTGTGAAAGATATTGCTAAGTTGCTGAAACAAGAAGAGATTTATTGGAAGCAAAGATCAAGAGTGTTGTGGCTTAAAGAAGGAGACCGGAATACTAAATTCTTTCATATGAAAGCGGGACAAAGGAAAGAAAAGAATCACATTGCTAAGCTTGTAGATGAGTCTGGGCGTGAACATGTTGGGACAAATGCGGTAGCTGAGATTGCGAGGGGGTATTTTATGAAGCTGTTTGAATCGGACATAACCCAGTTTGACGATGAAGTGCTGGATGTTGTTGTTAATTGGGTCACGGACACCATGAATAACGGGTTGAAAGCTGAGTATAGAGAGGAGGAAGTGTACACCGCGCTGAACCAAATACATCCTCTCAAAGCTCCCGAGCCTGACTAGGGATGACAACTCCACCCTTACCCTGTGGCTTGTGGATATCCATCCACCTAAAATTAAATGGGTGGGATATGGATGACGATTTTATTTTCAATTTAGGGTGGGATATGGATGTGGGTAAATTTAGGGTGGGATGTGGATCATAGTCTATCGCGCGCTTAACCACCCGGCAGATATCCTAAATAAATATTTATATAATTTTTTTAAAAAGTTAATAGTTATTTTGATTAAAAAAACAATAACTTAAAATCTCTTTTAAAAAAAACTTTGTAAGCTCTATTGGGCTTTATGACATTTGTATTTGATTTGAAATTGATGTATTTTTACTCGGGTGATGTACGCTTTTAATTTTTTTCGTGTCAATCTTCTTTTACGATATATTTGTATTAAATTTTATAAGCGTGAAAATATCCAACGGGTGCCCGCTTCACCCGGTGGAAAGGGATATGAATGAATGAAAAAATATTAAATGGATAAGGGTGGGATATGGATGACCATAAATTAAATAGATATGGATATGGCTCCACCCCACCCATATCCCACCCATTGTCATCCCTAGGCCTGACGGTATGAATGGTCTTTTTTATCAAACTTATTGGCATATTGTTGGTCCTTTAGTTATGAGAACTGTTGTAGCGAGTGTCCTCCACAGTTAGTGCGATAACGTTATTGCACATACACTTGTACGGACAAGTGGGAGATTGTTGGAGCTGGTGTCCTCCACAGTTAGTGCAATAATTTTATTGAAACTCTAAAAGGATCACAGGGCATACTATTGTATTATTATCAGTTGATCCACGTTTATCAATAACGGTTGGCTTGCTAGATAAGTTTGACGTTATTGTCATACAGATGGCGGTGATCAACTGGTCCCTAAAAGTCACACCTATAGGACACGTTTGAGAGATGTGACGATATGAAAATATAGTCATGTTGATGCCTAATACGACTAAACAGTTAGTCGGAGTAATTGACTAAATTATTAGTCAATGCGATGTTGAGATAATTATTTAAT
>JAGPOY010003863.1:0-12632 GCA_018983105.1 Silene uniflora | reverse complement strand
CCATCCACCCGAAATTAAATGGGTGGGATATGGGTGGCGATTTTTCTTTGAATTTAGGGTGGGATATGGATATGGGTTAATTTAGGGTGGGATATGGATCATACTCTTTCACCCGTTTATCACCCGGTGGATATCCTAAATTAATGTTTATAAATAATTTTATAAGAAAATTAATAAATATTTTGAATAAAAAAAACACTCCCTTCATATCTTATTCTTCTTTCCTTATTCCATTTTTGTTTATATCTTTTTGTTCTTACCCTTTTTATTTTTCCTTTATTTAGCAAACATTTAATATGTTGATTAATTATCTTAGTTGCTAATTGTGCAAATTCTACCTCACTGGTTGTGTGTGATACGAAGTATGTTTAAGTGTTGATATAAGTAAAAAAAGAAGGGTTTTATCTACTCCATACTTTATTACCATGTACCGGGGGAACGAAGTCGTAAAAGTAAAAGAAAAGGGTGAGAAAAATATATATAAGCATCTCAATTTTTATTTTTTTCGATATATTGCCCCTAAATTTTACAAGTGTGAAAATATCCAACGGGTGCCCGCTCCACCCGCTTCACCCGATGGATATGGATATGGATGGATGAAAAAAAATTAAATGGATAAGGGTGGGATATGGATGACTATAAATTAAATGGATATGGATATGGATATGGCTTCACCCCATCCATATCCCACCCATTGCCATCTCTAGTCGCTGCTGTGAAAAGTCAATAAAGTAACATTATCAAACAACCAGATTACGTAAAAGCTAATAACTCAAGTTGTTAAAGCATAAAAGTGGCTATAAGACCTCGGGAACTTCTTCGTCATCATTTGCTTCCTCACCCACATCGTCCTCATCAGCAGCCTTCTCATCAGCTTCATCATCATCATCATCATCATCATTGTCATCATCTGCATCTTTGCACTCGGAATCAGGTTCCTCCGTCTTGTTGAACTTGCCTATAGAAAGCCTGCAAAGTCATATATATTGATCAAACATTGTAATTCCTCATCCATCTCCTCGGTATCGATAAGAAATACAACAAATTAATACATAACTCACCACTTTAATGAGCTAGGCTCCTGTGGGAGCATGATGTCACCCCTTGGAAGAGTTTCCAGCTGAAATAAACCGAATAACAAAGATATGTATTAATCACAGCATCATGAGAGCATACTTATATGAAGCTAAATCAGGAACCGTTGATCTCAACTGTAGTTGAGATTTGAAAGACTTAGAGAAAATAGATCAACTGCATCAGCGAGGTGTGATAGTGTCAGAAACACCAAGAATTAAAACCCAAGAAAAGACAATATATTATTTACTTTAACTCACAATCAATAATCAATCTTAACTCACAATCAACAATACATCTCAATAGTTAACATATAGGAATAAAATCAATAAAATCAGAATAATGATCAGGGAAACTTAACTGCAACGGGTTTGTATCAGACGGACTGACTTCGTGATCGCCATTGTTGTTGATTTGACCAAAAATAACCCAGAAATTAAATTCGCCCCAAAAAAACTGCATGCAATCAGTTTAAACCTTAATAAAAGCCCCAAATTATTGCATGCAATCAAATTAAACCCAAAAGCTAATCCCTAAATTATCTAAGTTACTTCACAATCAATAATTCAACACAATAAACTTACCTCCTACGCTTTCGTATCATCCGGATACGAATCGTGATGGCCATAGTTGTTAACCTCTGATTGACACACCCATGATGAAAAACATTTGCAATGCTGAAGAAGGAAAAAAGGTTGAATTAAAAAGAAGAACATGCAAAGAGTATGATACGAGGAGGAAGAACAGGTCGAATTTTAGAAAGAAGAAAGGAAATCACATGACAGAAAGAGGAACAGAATGAGCAGTGGAGTATGTGGATTTGGGAAGGTTTTTTGATATGAGAAAGGGGGCAAATGAAGATCAGAAAGAGAAAGAAAGAGCGACAGAGAGAAGGGGACGAGCAGCGATAATCATAAACATTAAATAGCCTGGGGTAAAATGGGAAAAAAAGGCAAAAGTTACTGTTCTGGGAACAGTAACCACACCTTTGGTTTTTTAAAGGGATATAGAAATAGTGACCACTTTATAGTCAATAATTACTTTGAAAAAATGGTCATTTTTCAGCCATAAAAATTGGTCAATATTTACAAAGATCGTTTCCCTAGTAGGTAATTATAATTAGTAATGAATTAAGGGTGTGGTTTGTTATACGACTACCGGTTTCTAACCTCACGTTAGTCAAACGCGTGTTGCGCAACCACTTTCTACCTATAATCCGCTAGCTCTCTTTGTAAGTCCTTTGCATGCACAATGATCTTTGTTTGGTGGTTATGCTTTGTTGATATTACAGTTGATTTCACGTTAGATTGCATGCGCATTCTCATATGTCGAGTAGGTGAGTGTTCTTACTTATTTCTATCTTACATACAACTTACTCTGTGCTTAAATGAGTGATGATTGATCTCCACGAAGAAATCCAGCCTACATTTGAAGTCTTGCGTCATATTTGTCGTATCATGTAACATCTTGAATTCGAGCAACGTTTTCCAATCTGTCATGATGTAATTTGTTATGAGATTTGTATGTGAATTTCGATTATAAGCTCTGAGCATAATCACTCTCTTAGTTTTGTTTTCCTATATGGGTAATGGATACGGTCTAGTTAGTTTGCTTCGGGACAAGCAAATGTTTAGTTTGGGGGATTTTGATGAGCGTATTTTATATACGCTGTTTATAACCCCGTTACACTGCATTTCATATCGTTATAGGTGCTTATTATTACCAAATGTATTGTGTTTTGTGTAATATCGTTTCTCCTGCCTTGTTCTTCCATTTTCCAGGATATAAGCTGATAATGGAGCTTATTGGAAGGAATTGCATTCGTGCAAGAAGGCAATGATTGATTAGGAGAATAGTTAAGCTAAGAAGAGCTCAAACAAGAATAACTCGATCCGTAAAACTCCGTATTAAGGAGCATCACTAGGTCGAGTATGGGGAAGTACTCGGGCGAGTAAGTTGACCGAGTGAGTTGGGAGTTTTGACCAGGTTCTGCCTAATGGTCACTCGGGCGAGCAAATGTGGCACTCGACCGAGTAGTGCCTACTTACAAGACCAAGTAAGTCGGTCTTAGTGTTTTGTCAGTTCAGTTATTTCGTGTTTAAGAGAGGAGGTTATGTTATGCTTAAAACATTTCATAAACATCATTTAAACCCTAATCGCTTTCTAAATCTCCCTTAAACACATTCCTAAGCATTTGGCGAGAAGATCTGTTGTGATTTTCGAACTAGGGTTTCATTCCTTCCTTCTCTTGCATTTCCGATTGAGTAATGCTGACTCGATCGAGTGGCGTCTAATTGAAGATTAAGCCGGTTTTCAAGATTTAATAATTGCGATGTAAAAATACTATTAACATCGTATTAGGTTAAGGAGTCACGAACCATTATTCATTCTGACGCAGTTTTACATTACATACAACTTTTGAACCCTAATTTTCTATACTTTCGTGCTTTGTAATCAGGTTTCAGTATTTCTTCAATTGTTATTCAATATTTCTTTGTTCTTCATTATTGTTATTCAATTATGTTTTATCTTATTATGTTCATTGTTATTTTTATTTTTATTGTTACGAGTAAATAATCTCCTTTCTAGGAAGAAGGGAATCAACGAATGTAGAGTTTTTGTGAACTGCGAGAAAGAATATCGCTTGATTATTTATTATAAATTTGATTTATGAATTACTGACCAGGATTAACTTATTAGTATTGTGAATTATTATATTTACCGACCGAATTAATACTAAGAAAGGCTTACAATAATCAAGTAGACGATAACGACCGCATGCATATTAAGCACCGTACTAAAAGACATAGACGTATCGACCGAACATATGCCTTTAGGTTGTTTATCTATGCTAGTTCATTGACCCTAATAAATCCCCTAATTAATATTCATTGTGAACCGGATTTCCTAAACTCTTTTAATATATTGCTATCTTCTTGATTAAAACCAATCCAATCGACTTGTGACTCAATAGCCTTTAATCTATTCACAAGTAGTTGATTAGCAATCACTTTTCTCTGTGGGTTCGACCCTTCTTGCCACTAGCTAATTGTTAGTAGTACTGTAGGATTAGTTTTTATATAGGTGATACGACAAATTAAGCCTTGTCATGATTTTTTTTACCATTGCGTTCGTCTCGTCGAGATAAGCGATTTGAAAAAAAATCATTGAAAACGGACACCTCAGTGCAAAATTATGTCCGCTTGAAGTTTATTTGTTTTTCATTGTCATTTTTTATAAAAAAATAATTCGTTGTAATTAATTATTGTTGTTGATATTAATTATCGTTTAATAATATACAAAAATTAACGTTATCCAAACAAACAAATAAACGGAAGGGCAAAGTGGAAAACTTATGAATAATAAGAGGCGTAACGAGTAAAACTAGGGGCGTGATCTAGCAAACCTAATTTCAATTTCCTGCAAATCAAACAATAATTGCAGCAAACTGCTACAAAGAAATATGCGTACCAAGAGTAATGTTGTTGAAAAGGTATATTCCATAATATAAAATTAAAAGGAAAACTATATAAAATAAAAGGTTATTTCATGGGATTAATCCAAACTAAGGCCCATCTTCTCATATTAATTCAAACTATTCTTTAACCGAGAATAACCCAAACTTTTACCTCATTTAACTTTTACCAAACCCATGAAAGGGAAACCCATACAACGGATTTCCTTTGAATATAAAAGTAATTAACTTGTCAACAACTTCATTTTCACAATAGCAATTACCTCCCAATCATGCCACCCAAAAAAATAAAAATTCAAAACCCTAACTTAGTTAAAAAGCGTAAATCAATCCCATTCAATTTTATCTTGAATCAATCACAATCCCTAAAAAAATTTCCCCTAAATCAATCAAAACCCCTAAATCAACCAGAAGAAGCCTGGAGTGCCATGACAAATGATAACCCTAGAGGTAGAATCCCCAGACACGATCGACAATGTGAAAACGAAGATCCAAGATAAGTGTAATACTCCACTGAACCGAATAGGTTATTCGGGTGGGGTACCCTCTTAAAGAGGTCCATTGATAGGCTTAAAATCTGACTAGTGTTTAAAGGGATTTAAAGTACTACTCATATCAACAAAGTGCACTTTCTTTTCTGGTTATCCATGCGAAAGAACTCCACAGTTAAGCGTGCTTGGCTGAGAGTAGTCTTAGGATGAGTGACCTCCTGGGAAGGTTCAAGGGATGCGCATGAGTGAGGACAAAATACGAGCGGGAAAGGACCCGTGTTGATATGTGGGCCATGTACACAGCCTAGCGAGCTAACGTGACTAACATTTTTGGTCCTAGGTTTGGGTCGGGGTGTTACAATAAGGGATATCTAGGAAGTATTACACAAAATGAGTTCGAACCGAATTGTAGAATAAGTTTTTATACCGATGGGTTGTAAAGAGCTGATCAGATGAGTGATTTTCGAGCAAATCAAGCAGTAGTTACAGGGGTTTTAGTGGGGTTAATGGCAAGGATTATGAGATGGTTTTGGAGATTATTATGTAATGTTGAAACTTTTCGTCTACTTTTGATTTTCGTTGTTGGGGTGTGGCGGCATCAAAAGGAGTGAGGAAGATACGACGTTGATGGCCATGGCGGAAATCGCGTGCGGAGAGGAAGGTGGGAGGTGGCTAAGGCGGGGAGTTGGAGATAAGGTCATGACGATGGTGGCGGGGAGTTGAAGACCTACATTAAGCCAAAGAAGATTAAGCATAAGCTAGAATAGGAAGGTTAAGCTTGCTATTTTGTAGTTTTACAAGGTTGATGATAGTGGGAAAGTTCAGAGGTTGAGGAAGGAGTGTCCTAATAATGGGTGGCTTTGCATTGGATTTGTAAATAAGAACCCAAAAATAAAGTTTGTGTCAATTGCATGAAAAAGTTTGTCCTTAACTATAAACAAACTTGGTTTGATATTAAGAATCAAGTTTTTTCAAAAAACAAGAAAAAATTTGGGTCCCAATGAGTAATTAACTATTCCTGTTATATTAAATAATTAATATTTTTCATATGGAAAAACATTAAGTAAAGTTCTTCCACTGTAACAAAAAATTCTTAATCCTTGAAATTGTCAAAAAATGACATGACAAAGGAAGAACTTTTTAGCAATGAAGGGTTTTTTCATTGGATTTGTCAAAACAAACCTCTAAAATAAAGTTTGTCCCATTGCAACAAAAGTTTGTTCTTAAATGAACAAATTTGGTTTGAAAACAAAAACAAAGTTCTTTCAAACAACAAGAAAAAATTGTGAGTTCCAAAGAATAATTAACTAATTAATTAAGAATGAGATATTTTATATGGTACCCTTTACTTTTCGAGTTTCTATATAGTACCCCTACACTTTTTAAAACATACATGGTACCCCTAATTGTTGTCATTATCACTAAGTGTACCCCTAAACTTTATTTTCCGTCAATTAAACTCAGTTTTAGGCGTTAAGTGCTTACTTGGATGCATAACTAAGCTTATCATTTATCATCCCATGACATAGAGACTTTATTAGGCTCAATATCCATCTATGAACGTGATAATTTGGCATGAGATCAATAAGTTTTCCGTCAAATTTTTTTTAGCCCATATATATCAATAAATATTAGGATCGAGATGGATATTGAGCCTAATAGAGTCCATATGTGACGAGATAATAAATGACAAGCTTGGTTACGCGTCCAATTCATCACTTAACGCCTAAAACGGAGTTTAATTGACTAGAAAATAAAGTTTAGAGGTATACTTAGTGATAATGACAATAATTAGGGGTACCATGTATGTTTTAAAAGTGTAGGGGTACCACGTAGAAACTCGAAAAGTTGAGGGGTACCATGTAGAATATCCCATTAAGAATTAAGGAAGAACTTTATTTAAAATTTTTCCATTGCAACAAAAAGTTTGAGATTATTGAGATTGTCAATTTGTGAGTTATGACATGGTATAAAGTTCTTCCATTGCACATGCTTTTATGGCTAATCATTTTGATAGGCATTATTGCGGTAATGAACCAAAAAAAAACCCGGATATTATAGGTAAATTAAGGCCTGGGTTTAGTAAAAGTCAAATAAGGTAAAAGTTTGAGTTATTCTCGGCTAAAGTGTAGTTTGTATTAAAATGAAAAGGGGCTAGAGGCCTTAGTTTGTATTAATCCTATGAAATAACCCTAATAAATATTGTCGGTAAATTGTTGTGTAACTCGCTTCGAGTTAAGCCGTTTCTAAGGTAATCAGAAATGAATGGCTAATTGGATTTGATTCAACTCATTATATGTCTGAAGACATATGTTATTTTAAATATAAATAATTTAAATGAGATGTTGAATTAATTATCTTTAGAGCATTTCAATTTTCACACAACTTTCGGTGGAGTCAATCTTGGGTTCCATTCTGATAGGGCAATTTGGCTTAAGGCTTGAGTTTGAGTGCAAATCTATTTCTAGTTTCAGGTCAATTGGGCCAGTTAGATCGGATTTGGGTCGGGTCAAATCGGGTCTGGTCATATTAGATTCGGGTCGTATCATGCTAGCCTACTCTTTTGGGTCGTGTCGGGTTCAGGTTGAGTCATTCTATCAAATGATGAACCGGGTTGGGTCGGGTTTGGGCCGGGTCACTGGGTCCAGTTAATTTATCGCATTAATTCAAATTTTGATCGTTAAATTTAGATTTTAACTATTGTTTGGTTTAATTACTTCATTATTATGTCAAACGTATCAATCTAAACACACAATCACTTTCATTTGATCAATATTAAGCTTAATAATTGTCGGGTCATCAATTTAGTCAGGTCAAACTCGTGTCGGATCAATATCGGGCTGGTTCGGGTTCGGGTGACTGGTCATCGAGTCGTGTCGGTTTGCAAAATTATCGGGTTCTATAGGGTCGAGTCAAACTTGCCAGCTCTAGGGTAGGTTTATAATGAGTTCTCACATAAGTGCACTTCCTTTTCTTGCAACCCATGATATGAACTTCACAATTAAGCGTGCTTGCTGGAGAGTGGTCTTAGGTCGAGTGACATCCGAAGAAGATTTCGAGGATACTCACAAGTGAGACTAAAATGCGTTGGAAAGAGCTCGTGTTAAGTAGTGGGCCAAATACATTCACAAGCTGTCGAGCTACCGTGAGTAACCACTCCTTGCCTAAGATTTGCGCCAGCCGCCATGGTATTACAAATGATATTAGAACAACCCTGGGATTTTCTGGTTTGCTTCTAGCGAGGAGAGAATTTTAGGTTAACGGTTATGCCGTCAGGCCAAAGAGGATGTTGCGTTCTCGATGTGGAGGTGTCCAATTCATGGACTATACAACAAGTTGTATATGGTTGTACGGTGTAAAATCCGAGCTTTTTGATAAAGAATCTGAGCTTTATATTAAAGAATATGAGCTTTATTAAAAATTATTGAACTCATCCATTTACACATTAAAAACATGAACTTTAAATTAGCTCATAAAAAATACATATAAGCTCGAGTTCTTATACTTGGTTGTACAATGCTTATAGTACAACCAGATGTATAATCCTATTTGCCGGAGGTGTCTAATACTCCATGTTATCTAAAAACGTTATTTAGGTGGATACCACATTAAAGATGTGTAGTGATAAGTTTAAATGACTAGTGTTTATAAGGAATTGAAAATACTACCCATATAAACAAAGTGCGTTTTCTCTGTAAACACCCGTATTGATTTGTGGGCCAAGTAGACAACCTAAGGAGCAAAGTGTAATTTTTTATTTTCTCTAGAAAGAATACATTTTATTTTATAGGTCAAGTATACAGTCTAACGAGTTATCATGAGTTAACGGCCTTAAGCCCAAAGGTTGAGCTAGTGTTACAATCATAAGTCACAACTCATGAGTTTTTAGTACTTGGTAGATAACAAGATTCCAAGATTGGAAGGGAAATCATAATCTTTTTAGACAAAGAAGAGATTCATTCCAAATATATGGGTCACACCTAAAATGCAGGCATTTGAAAATGAAGTGAATGTTAAGTAGTTCGGCGGGTCCGTTTTATTTGCTAAAAGTCTAAAACGATATATAACAGACTTCAAATCTACAATAGATCAAAATTCAGAAAGCCATATAACAACTCTGTTCTTGCCTCTTAAGAGAGTCCTGTCCTTGGCAGAGAAAGACATCTTCCATCGTACAAGAGACGCATAACAAACATGTCCTCGGAAAAACCATCTACCACGGTGCCAATAGTGGATGAGACGTCCGAGAGACGGAACAAAGCAAGACTTGCAATACTCGAACTAGCCAATATGATCAGCGTGCCAATGGCATTAAATGCCGTCGTACGCCTTAAAATCCCGACTGCAATATGGGATTCTGGCGCCAATATCGCCCTCTCGGCCGCAGAGATCGTCTCTCGTGCACTTCCTGATACCCCGACTGCTGACGCTGACAACCTCCAGCGCCTCCTCCGCCTCCTTGCCAGCTATGGCGTTTTCATTGAACATCCACCAACAGAGGATCAGTGCTCTCTCAGGTATTCTTTGAGTGAAATTGGGATGACGTTGGTGGGCGACGAGGATGGGTTGTCCTACGGAGAGTACGTACTACAACACCACCAAGAAGCGTTGGTAAAGGCATGGCCGTTACTACATAAAGCCGTTGAGGGCCCCACATCAGTCACGCCTTTTGAAGTGGCCAACGGGGAGCCGGCATACAGCTACTATGGGAAGGACGAGGAGATGAATGTGCTGATGCAAAAGGCAATGGCGGGCGTGTCAGTGCCCTTTATGAAGGCTGTGATTGATGGTGGATATGATGGGTTTAAGGATGGTGGCGGAGTTAAGAAGTTGGTTGATGTCGGTGGGAGTGCCGGGGATTGTTTAAGGATGATCATGAATAAGTATGGTAATATTAAGGAAGGCATTAATTTCGAACTTCCTGAAGTTGTTGCTCATGCTCCTCCTATTCCTTGTAAGCTCTCTTTTTCTCTACATACATTCGTTTTTAATTTATCGTGTTCCAATCAATGGTCTTATACCTCATGTGAGAAGCGCCTCTCAACCAAAAACTTAAGACAATGATTGATGCTCAATGGTCGGTCATATACCTTAATAAAATCTTCATTGAATACTCTAATGTTAGAATGGCATTGTATGTAAGATTGATTACTGACGGCCGAAAGAAAACAGGTCATTTCAGACGGACAAATTCCGTCGCAGAGTTCTGAATGTTGAACTGATTGTTGTTTGCAGCTATTACTCATGTGGGTGGGGATATGTTTAAATCGATTCCTTCAGCTGATGCAATTTTCATGAAGGTAAATAAACTCAGCTCCTTCCATACTTCTAATGTTCAATCAATGATTCATATATCTAAACAGGCTTCTATTACTACCATAACCATAATCGAGATTTAAATTTATGACTAGCTATGTTACTCCGACTCTTTTGATTCCCCCGACACTCGACACTCAGACAAGGGTATGACCCTTCGACACCTTATTTCAAACCAAAATATGCATATTTTCCATAAAAATGGACACTCATCCGTGTCGGATAGTTCTAAAGGAGTCTGAGTAATATAGATTATGAGGTTGTCCGTATCAATAACTCACATGCATTCATAGGGAGACATTGGCTGGGTTAGGTGTAACATGTGTAGTGGTCTTTGGGCTATGGAGAAATGATGGCCACTCAGTGCTGCTTATTTTCTCGTACTCAACTCTTGACACTTTCAAACCTGTTTACATCAAACATCGTACTCAACTTTATTGTAGGGAGTAATTATCAAACAAGAGGGACCAAACCAATAGTTCACTTCCATGATTACATTGAAATCTTAGCTAGTTACGAAGTACTAGCTAAGTGTTGTAGGACACTGGCGTTTCTACTCTCTAGGACTTCACGTATGGGGGTTCGAGTTTATTTATCGACAAAATTATTAGTTTGTAATCCCCTAAACGGGTGTTACCGTTTCATTTCATATATATATATATAGGTATACAAGATATACAACGGAATATCAAACGTTATCAAACGTTTTCCATATACAATATCTACCAAAATATCATCCTAAAATATTTACATATTCTATACTAATACACCCCCGCACTTGGAGCGGGAGGAGGCCGAACGCTCAAGCTGGACCGAAAACGACTAAAGAGGAAGCGAGGAAGTCCCTTGGTGAAAATGTCAGCATATTGATACTCAACAGGGACATGGAGAACACAGACAAGGCCAACTTGCACTTTTTCGCGAACAAAATGAATGTCTAACTCGATATGTTTGGTTCGCTGATGTTGCATATGGTTGCCAGCAAGATAAACGGCAGAAACGTTGTCACAATAAACAAGGGTAGCACGCTTGATCGGGACATGAAGCTCAAATAAAAGATTACGTAGCCAACTAGTTTCTGCAACAGCATTAGCAAAACCACAATATTCGGCCTCAGCACTAGAATGGGAGATGGTGACCTGGCGCTTAGAGGACCAAGACACCAAATTGTCGCCCAAGAACACGCAATAACCAGAGGTAGACCGACGAGAATCAGGGCAGCCAACCCAATCAGCATCCGAATAAGCTGTAATAGATAAAGAACGGGATGCATTAAGGGTTAATCCATAAGCAAGTGTACCTTTCAGATAGCGAAGAATACGCTTCAAGAACTGCAAATGCGGCTCTCACGGGGCATGCATAAAGAGGCAAACTTGTTGGACAACATAAGAAATATCCGGACGGGTAATAGTAAGATACTGAAGCGCCCCAGCCAAACTGCGATATAAGGAGGGATCAGAAATAAGTGGACCAACAGTAGCACTAAGTTTGGCACCAACATCAACGGGAGTAGATGTAGCGTTACAAGAAGACATGGAAGCACGGCTGAGTATGTCCTCGGCATATTTCCGTTGTGAGAAAAATAACCCCGAAGTAGTACGGGTCACAGTGATCCCCAGAAAATGATGAAGCTCGCCTAGATCCGTCATCGCAAATTCCTGAGACAAAGAGACAATAATAGGGCGCAATAGAGACGGACTGGAAGCATTGAGTATAATATCATCCAAGTATAATAATAAATAAGCAATATCACCCCCAGAATGATAGATAAACAAGGAAGTGTCACAAATACTACTCTTAAACCCCTGGGAAAGCACAAAGGTCGCGAACCGCTGAAACCAGGCACGAGGGGCCTGCTTTAGGCCGTACAAAGACTTGCGAAGGCGACACACATGTGAAGGAGCCGTGGGATCAACAAAACCAGGAGGCTGGTGCATGTATACCGTTTCAGCTAGCTCACCGTGAAGAAAAGCATTTTTGATATCGAGCTGGTGAATGGGCCAAGAGCGGGATGTAGCCAAGCTAAGAACAACACGTATCGTAGTGGTTATGACGGTAAAGCCACAAGCAACGAATGACGTGAGCATCATGGGGTCAGGGTACCAAGTCCCAAGTGTGATTATCCTGTAATGCGCGAAATTCAACTTGCATAACAGCATTCCAGTGCGGGTCTCGGAGGGCTTGGTGAGGTGATTTAGGCACGAGAGAAATGGTAGAGGTGGCGGTGGCCAAGATGTTGGGTTTGGGGTTGGGTTTAAAGATGCCGTGCATAGCAC
>JAGPOY010003862.1:0-12632 GCA_018983105.1 Silene uniflora | reverse complement strand
ATCTGAACTGAACTGAACTTATAGGATCTGAACTGAACTGAACTTATTGGATCTGAACTGAACTTAATGGATCTGAACTGAACTGAACAGAACTTATAAGATCTGAAGTGATCTGAAATTAAGTGACTTGAAATCCAAAAAAACATGTCCTAAGGAACAAAGATGGATTAAACATGGTTAGCATGTGAATTGTGAAGCATAATAGTAGTTGCCAACTTGGCTGGTGGAGACTGGAGTACAATCTTGTATATCCATGATTGGTCTAAGAATCCGCAACTGAATGAGAATAACATATTCACTGGACCTTGGCATTTTTGGTTTTTTCATTGTCCTATTTAAGCTGGTGCCCTATCAATTTCAGATGATTAATCTTTTCTTCGTTTTTTCAGAAAACCAGATCTGGCATTTGCCTTTGAGAAGTGTCGGTTTATATATACTCTCTACATGAATTGGTTGTTGGGGTATGGAAACATACATTTAATTTACTGTGAGTATGTACTCGTATTTGGATCTGTGGTTAGAAGTTTTTGTACGTCAAAAGTTATAAGTTTTTGACCGAACAAACTTTGAGTAACCCTTGATATGGTCACAAGTTATAAGTTTGACAATTATTTTTTTCAGATCATAGTTCTCGAAAAAATGAATGCTTTGAAAAAAACCCGTCATTTTTCTGAGTTTTTAAACATGAGTTATAACTTATGACCACTTAAAGTTTTCCGATTTAAAAAATTGGGTAAAGTGTCGAACCTTAGGGTACCGCGTAAATTTTTCGAAATGATAAATGGGTAAGCAAAGTATTCCATATTAAAGAAAACAGTAAGTCTACTTTGTGACGGGTAATATCCGTAACAAGCATGTAACGGGTCAATTATTATTCACATGGGTATTATATAAGACAAAAAAATTAAATTAACTAGTGAGAGTCCCAAATGATTCGTCAGAATTTGTATAAAGAAAAAGGAAACGGAGTAGGATGGAAAACGGAGTAGCGAAATTGCCAAAATAAGGAACTGCAGACATTGGATGTGTCGGTGGGATAGCTTGTCTGTCAATTTTAGTCCTCCCTGTATTCCCATCATCACTCATGTAGTCATGTGAATTCTCTGTCCTATTTCAACAGTAAAAAAAACAGAAACAACTGTCTTACTTACCCCGTTACAATTTACTGTAATTCTCCCTATAATTACTTCACTTGATTCAATTAATCATCATAATTACAGCTTAATTTATCCTTCATACAATCATACCGTCTATGAGTCTATCGCATCGATGAGAAACCGATCACATAATTATTCAGGATTTACCCAAGTCGTATTAGATAAAAACAAGCTACGAATCAATGTCATCGAAAAATCTACATTAATCACCGTCCGATCCGCTTCTCTACCAAACCTGTTTATTTCCATTTCCATTTGATTTGATTGTAATTAAAATTTCCCTTGTTTGTTACGCCATATCAATCATCAGACGTAAGTACATTATAATAAAATCAAAACAATAATTAGAGAACGCAGTCCGTCACAAGCTTATGACGTCTCAAGTTTTGTCCGTCTCAATTGAGAATTTGTGTTAGAAAAATGGAAATTATATAATTAAGGTTCATGAGCAGCTTTCATACACTCTTCCTCAATTTCCTCCACTTCTCTCTCTCTTTCACTTGGCTTTCTTCTACTGCTGACAGTCTCACAAGGTCCATTCTCTTCTCTCTCTAGATCTCCTGCTTCTTTCTCCATTAATTCCGCCATTGTTGCTCTCTATTTACTTGCTTAATTCACCTGCATTTCTACATTTGTGTGTTAATTTTCACTACAATTCAGCTCAATTTTGTAAGTAGTTCTTCAGATTGATCAATTTTTGTTATTCATTTCACTCGATCTACTCTTTTCTACTTCAGATTTACACTTTATATGCGTAATTTTTGATTTAATTTCGTTATTAAATGATGATCTGAAGTTCATATACTAGCTTTGGTTGTTAATTTTATGATGTTAATTGATGGATTGTACAGGAGACTGTGATGCTTGGATTTTAAACCGGAGATATTTTGATTACCGGAATTCGCGGCGATATTATTGAATCAATTCATTGTTTGTTTGCTTAAATTATAAAGCTGGCGGCCGCAACTGCTCGGAGGTTTGCTGGTAGCAATGGCAATGGCCATTCGCCGAATGATCTGGTATTGATTCGTATCTATATCATGCTACATTTGCTTTTTGTTGATTTTTATTGATATATGATTGTTCTAAAGGTTGTATGAATTTTAAGATTTTTCGAGTTTGTTTATGATACTTTGAAAGGATGGGCGGCCCAGACCCGGTTCAGGCTGAGCCGAGGAACTGGGCCTCTAATTTTATAGGGCCTCCAAATGTTTGGTTATAGAATAAATACAAAATAACCTATAATTACGTCAACAAAGATAGAGTAGTGCAGTGGTACAACCTTCATTTACCAGCTGAGTTGTCCGTGTTCGACTCCCACCACAGTCACATTTTCATTTTTACATATTTTATAGTTGAATGTAGTTACAATCTTACAATGTTGTTATTCCGGTGTTTGGTAAGCGCATTAGTATGTCAAATATATGCTGATTACGATGAATAGAATTACGAAACATGAAATGAGTGTTAGTATGTTACATGGATAAATGTTGTCTCAATAAGCTTGACCATATTGTTTATATTTCATTCGTTCCTTGAAAACATTATTAGGCTAAATTTCAGTCATTATATATTTATATGTGCCATATAACTGGTCGCTAACGACTCTTTATACTTGCAGGAAAGAAGTGTGGATGGAAAAGTCCACAGTTCAGAACCTCCAACTCCACTATCTACAAAAATGAGTCTAAGGTTAGTAACCTAGTTCATAAGAGTTTACCTATGCTGTTTTCATGACTTTCAACCGATCAATTACATACTGTGGGATGCTGCCTCTTGTCCTCAGCTTATGTCTCCAGCTTTGGCTCCGCTTGCTGGAGCTAAATACCTGAGTGTTATTGATGTTCATGCATATATGATCTTGAAATGAAAATTTGGGACACATTTAAATACTAAAACTCCACGATTCACAAACATGAAATGGTCAACAAAACATGTACATTTTGTTTGGATGTCATATGAATCATGCAGGGAAAAGAGCTCGTAAATGCTGAAGCCATCGCTCTAGTTGTTGGATTTATATCGTAATCGACCCAATATGTTTGCTGTATTCTGTTGCTTTCTTGCTTTGTAGTTTCAATGGTTTCCTTCGCATAATCATCTTCAGGATACTCACTGTTGTGAACCATTTATCTATCATATCAGCATTCCTGATTTATTGGTCACGAGGGTTTCGTTTAACTGAAACAAGCGTCTTAGTACTGTTTCAAACTCATGGAGAATTATGAACCACAAAACACACATGAAAGACAACCAAGTGAAAGCTCTCAGTGGCTTTATTAAGCAGGAGCTATAACACAATTTTTATGTGACTCTTAATCATCTCTTGACTGTGCAGAGACCGTACAACCAGCATGGAGGATCCAGACGGGACACTAGCAAGTGTTGCCCAATGCGTTGAGCAGTTGAGACAGAATTCAACATCAATGCAAGAGAAAGAGTATTCTCTGAGGCAGTTGCAAGAACTTATTGAGACTCGTGAAAATGCGTTGAGTGCTGTAGGCTCTCACTCACAGGCAGTTCCCGTGCTTGTTTCTCTATTGAGGTCGGGGTCACTAACAATCAAAATACAAGCAGCTCGCGTATTAGGATCTCTTTGTAAGGAAAACGAGCTTAGGGTGAAAGTGTTGCTTGGTGGTTGCATTCCGCCTCTGCTTGGATTACTAAGGTCCAGCTCATCTGATGGCCAGATTGCTGCTGCAAAGACATTATATGCGGTTTCGCAAGGTGATGCTAGGGATCATGTAGGTGCAAAGATATTCTCTACTGAAGGGGTTGTCCCAGTGCTGTGGGGATTGCTAGAGAGAGGGCGAGAATCTGGGAAACTGGTTGATGATTTACTAACTGGAGCCTTGAAGAACCTATGTAGAAGTACCGAGGGATTCTGGCCGGCAACAGTTAAAGCGGGAGGGGTGGGTATTCTCGTTAAATTGCTGACTTCTGGACAACCTGGTACGCAGGCAAATGTATGCTATCTCCTTGCTTGTATGATAATGGAGGATGCATCTATCTGTCCTACAGTCTTAGCCGGCGAGGCAGTGAAACAGCTTCTGAAGTTGTTAGGGTCTGGTAATGAAGCAGCTGTCAGGGCAGAAGCTGCAGGGGCTCTTAAATCCCTTTCAGCCCAGAGCAAAGATGCAAGGAAGGAGATAGCTAATTGTAATGGTATACCGGCGTTGATAAATGCTACTATTGCTCCGTCAAAAGAATTTATGCAAGGTGAACATGCACAAGCATTGCAAGAAAATGCAATGTGTGCTCTGGCAAACATATCTGGTGGGTTGTCTTCTGTCATCTCAAGTTTGGGAAAAAGCCTTGAATCTTGCACTTCACCTTCTCAAGTTGCTGATACTTTAGGAGCCCTCGCTTCTGCTCTTATGATATATGATGCTGAAGCTGAGTCAACAAGAGCCTCAGACCCTCAAAGTGTTGAAGAGACGTTGGTTAAGCAGTTTAAACCCAACTTGCCATTTCTCATACAGGAGCGCACCATAGAGGCACTGGCTAGTTTGTATGGGAATTCTATACTCTCACGCAAGCTTACAAACGCTGATGCAAAGCGCTTACTGGTCGGTTTGATCACAATGGCTTCCAATGAAGTTCAAGACGAGCTGGTAAAATCTCTATTGAAAACTTGCGAGGAAAGCAGTCTCTGGCATGCACTCCAGGGGCGTGACGGTGTTCAGCTTCTAATTTCACTTCTAGGTTTGTCGTCAGAGCAGCAGCAAGAATGTGCGGTTGCATTGCTTTCTCTCCTTTCCAATGAGAATGATGAAAGCAAATGGGCCATCACGGCAGCTGGTGGAATACCTCCGTTGGTTCAGATATTGGAGACTGGTTCTCCAAAAGCTAAAGAAGAATCTGCTACAATTCTTGGAAACCTTTGTAATCACAGTGAAGATATACGAGCGTGTGTTGAAAGTGCTGATGCTGTTCCTGCTCTGTTGTGGTTACTAAAGAATGGAAGCTCAAATGGGAAGGAAATTGCAGCCAAAACATTGAACCATCTAATTCACAAGTCAGATACTTCTACCATCAGTCAACTCACTGCGCTTCTAACCAGTGAACTTCCCGAATCTAAAATCTATGTTCTGGATGCCTTGAAAAGTATGTTGGCTGTGGTACCCCTTAATGATATTCTGAGGGAGGGTAGTGCTGCAAATGATGCAATTGAGACAATCGTCAAATTACTGAGCTCCACAAAGGACGAAACTCAGGCAAAGTCTGCATCCTCTCTTGCTGGAATTTTTCAACTCAGAAAAGACTTGCGTGAGAGCAGCATTGCTGTTAAGACTCTCTGGTCAGCCACGAAGCTCCTGAATTCAGAATCAGAAAAGACTTTAGTCGCTTCCTCTTGTTGTCTTGCGGCTGTTTTTCTTTCAGTTAGGGAAAGCCCAGAGGTGGGTTCCATTGCTAGGGATACAATGCATCGTTTACTTTCCCTTTCAAGTTCTTCAGCTCTTGAAGTTGCAGAACAGGCGACGTGTGCTGTAGCTAATGCTCTATTAGATGATGAAATTTCAGAAAAAGCTTTACCTGAAGATGTGATTTTGCCAGCCACAAGGGTTTTACGTGAGGGAACTCTCTCTGGTAAAACTCATGCAGCAGCTGCGATCGCTCGTCTGTTACAGCGACGTGCGATTGATGATGCTCTGAGTGACTGTGTGAACCGCGCCGGCACAGTTCTTGCTTTAGTATCTTTCTTGGAGCTGGCAAATGATGGGTCTCTTGCAACATCAGAAGCCTTAGATGCACTTGCATATCTATCAAGATCAGGTGCTCCGGGCGAGAAAATCAGGCCGGCATGGTCGGTTCTTGCAGAATCTCGAACTCACATTACTCCAATTGTTACATGCTTAGCTGACTCAGCACCAGCGTTGCAAGACAAAGCTATTGAAATACTATCAAGGCTTTGCCACGATCAACTTGTTGTACTAGGGGAACTAATTTGTAGTTCCTGTGGTTGTATTGCATCAATTTCTAGAAGGGTTGTTAGCTCAAGGGACACCAATGTTAGGATTGGAGGCGCTGCACTCCTTTCCTGTGCAGCCAGAGTTAGTCGTCAGAGAGTGGTCGAGGACTTGAATGACTCATATATATGTACGTATCTCATTCAGGCTCTAGTGGAGGTGCTTACCATCTCTCAATCTTCTTTGGAAGATGAAGAGGCTGATGAGCAGGGGACAGTGAGCATTTGCTTGCAGTGGAATGAAGAAGAGGCAAAGAATATATCAGCTGCTGTGAGTCGAAGGATCGTGCATGGTACCAATATCGTTGTCTGGCTGCTCTCCGTGCTTGCTTCTTGTGACGATAAAAGTAAACTTGTGATCATGGAAGCTGGTGCAGTTGAAGTTGTTACTGAGAAAATTTCAGCTTACACTCAGGTACATATGTATGATGCTCTGTTTATACCTGTTTTCTACATCTGCTAGTCTATCTGGAATGTTTGTCAGACTTGCTGCTTGTTTGGTGAGTAGGAATTGGGGTGGGTAGGAACTAGGAACTAGCCACTTTCCCATTTTATAATCATTAGTTTTGTAACGGTAAGAAAGAAAATAAAAAGCTAACAACATAGAATTTTTTTTGCTTTCCCTTGGAAAATGTTTCTCAAATAGATCTCCCAAATGGCAGGAATTTGGATGGGAAGGAAGCTAACAACTAATTTTCTATTTAATTATTCCCGATTTCATTTTGGCTAGCCACACTTGTAAGGAGAGAGATAATCGACTTCAGAAGCACATTGAAAAAGTTTTGTGAGAGGAGTTTGTTGTTGGTTTTATAAAGTGATCACTGTGTTTTCTTTTATGAATGTGGGGCACTCACATGTGGGCATATCAAATAGGAGGTCTTCAACACTCCTATCTCACATGTGAGCTCCTTACATAACATTCTAGGATGGTAATCAATAAAACCTGAGTAGAGGTCATCGCTGCATAAAATGTTTATTTTCAAGTTTATCAAACCTAGATCAAAGTCATGGGATCTGATTCAATGTGAAATACCACATAAAAGGGGTGATCCCATCTCAGAACTAGGATAAATAGTCCATTTCATAAACTCAAAGAAGGTTCCAACCTACAGATTCATTTTAGTTCTCATTAGCTGAACTGAACAAAAGAAACAGGACTGTGGTTCCTTTCTCTTCCCTTGTATTCCCCCTATCTTTTTTTCATCATATTAACCGACTTGATAAGTTTTTGTTATCTTGTTTTTGAGCGTTTGCAATGCATTAGGATGATCTATGATGAAGTGCATTGTATGAAAACTTCTTGACATATGCTCTTTATGTTGGCTGTTGCAGACTGATTTCAGTGAAAATAGTAGCATATGGTCTTATGCTTTATTGCTAGCCATTTTGTTCCAAGATAGAGATATAATACGAGGACATGCAACAATGAAAACGATTCCAATTCTTGCAAATCTGCTAAGGTCTGAAGAACCAGCAAACAGATATTTTGCTGCACAAGCGCTGGCCAGCCTGGTCTGTAATGGTAGCCGGGGAACTCTTTTATCTGTTGCGAACTCAGGTGCTGCTACTGGACTCATTACTTTGCTTGGCTGTGCTGATGAAGATATATATGATCTCTTGAAATTGTCGGAAGAGTTTTCTTTGGTTAGTTATCCTGATCAAGTGACTCTAGAAAGATTATTTAGAGTTGATGACATTAGAGTTGGAGCTACTTCTCGTAAAGCTATACCTGCCCTTGTTGATCTACTCAAGCCAATTCCTGATCGTCCCGGGGCACCATTTCTGGCACTTGGGCTTCTCGCCCAACTTGCAAAAGACTGTCCCTCAAATAAGATGATGATGGTAGAATCAGGGGCACTTGATGCTGTGACTAAATATCTCTCACTCAGTCCTCAGGATGCAACTGAGGCAGCAGCTACTGATCTATTGGGAATTCTGTTTGATACAGCTGAAATATGCAGGCATGAATCTGCATTTGGTGCAGTGACTCAGCTTATAGCTGTCTTACGCTTAGGTGGCAGAGGTGCAAGGTATAGTGCAGCCAAAGCTTTGGAAAGCTTATTTTCTGCAGACCATGTGAGGAATGCCGAAACTGCTAGACATGCGGTTCAGCCATTGGTGGAAGTTTTGAATTCTGGCCTGGAGAGAGAACAACATGCTGCAATTGCTGCATTGGTTAGGTTGCTAAGTGAGAATCCTTCAAAAGCCTTAGCTGTGGCCGATGTTGAAGTCAACGCAGTAGATGTTCTTTGCAGGATCCTATCGTCTAACTGTTCCATGGAACTTAAGGGCGATGCTGCCGAGCTCTGCTCTGTTCTGTTCGCAAATACAAGAATAAGGTCTACTTTGGCTGCAGCTCGATGTGTTGAGCCACTTGTCTCTCTTCTTGTTACAGAATTTACTCCAGCTCAGCACTCAGTTGTCCGTGCTCTTGATAAACTTTTAGATGATGAGCAGTTGGCCGAACTAGTCTCGGCTCATGGTGCAGTTGTTCCTCTAGTTGGCTTACTTTACAGCAGGAATTACCTGCTCCATGAGGCTGTCTCAAGAGCTCTGGTGAAGCTGGGAAAAGATAGACCATCTTGCAAGATGGAAATGGTGAAAGCTGGGGTTATAGAAAGCATACTTGATATACTTCATGAAGCACCTGATTTTCTTTCTGCCACTTTTGCAGAATTGCTGCGAATACTGACAAATAATGCGACAATTGCCAAAAGCTCATCAGCAGCTAAAGTTGTTGAGCCTCTTTTCTTGTTGCTATCAAGATCAGATTTTGGTCCAGATGGACAGCACAGTGCCTTGCAGGTTCTCGTTAATATATTGGAGCATCCACAGTGTCGTGCCGATTACAGCTTAACCTCTCAACAGGCTATTGAACCGTTAATACCATTGCTAGACTCTCACATTCCAGCTGTACAACAACTGGCAGCTGAGCTTTTATCCCATTTGTTGTTAGAGGAACACCTGCAAAGGGATCCATTGACCCAACAAGTTATTGGTCCCCTTGTAAGAGCTCTTGGATCTGGCATTCACATTTTACAGCAAAGAGCTATAAAGGCTCTTGTTAGCATTGCACTTATTTGGCCAAATGAAATCGCTAAAGAGGGTGGTGTTATTGAGCTATCCAAGGTGATACTCCTAGCTGATCCTTCACTTCCTCATGCTTTGTGGGAATCTGCAGCCTCTGTGTTGTCTTGTATTCTACAATTCAGTTCTGAATTTTATTTGGAAGTTCCCATTGCTGTTCTTGTAAGATTGCTCCATTCGGGTTCAGAAAATACTGTAGTTGGGGCATTGAATGCTCTCCTGGTGTTGGAGAGTGATGATTCAACCAGTGCTGAAGCAATGGCTGAAAGTGGTGCGATTGAGGCTCTCTTAGAGCTTCTTAGATGTCATCAATGTGAGGACACTTCTGCTAGATTGCTGGAGGTATTATTGAATAATGTAAAAATCAGAGAGTCTAAAGCATGTAGGGCCGCTGTTGTACCGTTGTCTCAGTACCTTCTTGACCCACAAACACAAGGTCAGCAGGCAAGATTGTTGGCTACTCTTGCTTTGGGTAATCTTTTCCAGAATGAGGCTCTTGCTCGATCTGCGGATGCTGTTTCAGCTTGTCGGGCCTTGGTTAATTTGCTTGAAGACCAGCCCACAGAGGAAATGAAAGTGGTGGCTATTTGTGCTCTGCAGAATCTTGTGACTTGTAGCCGGTCAAACAAAAGAGCAGTTGCGGAAGCGGGTGGGGTCCAGGTTATACTTGATCTCATTGGTTCCAGCGATCCAGACACTTCGATTCAGGCAGCAATGTTTATTAAACTTCTGTTCTCCAACAATACCATCCAGGAGTATGCTTCAAGTGAAACTGTGAGGGCTATAACAGGTACGTTTTTTTGTAGAATTGTATCTAATTTTGTGTTAACAACTTCCCTCTGTGACCCCTTACTTCCTGTTCTAATTGACATGATCTAGTTGGTTTTTGTAATGGACTAATGGTAGCCTTTGAGGCAATGGGGTAACGCTTTTGTCGTGGGCTATGCAGTAGCGAGCTATTAGTCATATAAAGATACACATCTTGTGTTATCGAATGAAACTATTAGCATTCTAGTCTCTAAAGGCGCTGATGATGAAAGGTGTTTTGGTGCTGTGGATTAAGCAGAATTGAACTATCTCCGAAATTGATCTTACTAAGGGCGTAATTCTTTATATGGGATTTTCGGTGGACTTTTGTCAGTTTCTCTTTAGTTACTCGCCTTGTCAATTTATCCGTAACTTATTGGTTCATCTCAGCCTTGTGTCACTGCCTCAGGTCCCTGAATTAAATAAAATAAAACTGGCATATGTGCTTCTAGAGTTGCTCGGTAGTCCCATAAAATAGGTGTCATAAATAAATTTGAACATTCCTCAAGCCTGCAGTACTTTAGTTGTATACTTGCCAGTTTTTCTATTTACCTCTTTTAGCTAATGTGATTTTTGGTTAATAACGAGTTTCTTTATCCTGCAGCTGCTATTGAAAAGGATTTGTGGGCAAGTGGAACTGTAAATGAGGAGTACTTGAAAGCACTGAACGCATTATTCGGAAACTTCCCACGTTTAAGAGCCTCTGAACCTGCTACTCTAAGTATACCGCATCTTGTGACCTCTCTCAAAACAGGCTCAGAGGGAACTCAAGAAGCTGCCTTAGATGCTCTATTTCTTCTGAGACAAGCTTGGTCTGCATGCCCTGCCGAAGTATCTCGTGCTCAATCAATAGCAGCTGCTGATGCAATTCCTTTGCTGCAATATTTGATCCAATCTGGCCCACCTCGTTTCCAAGAGAAAGCTGAATTTTTGTTGCAGTGTTTGCCCGGAACTCTTACCGTAATTATTAAACGTGGAAACAATATGAGGCAATCAGTAGGAAACGCAAGCGTCTTTTGCAAGCTTACATTAGGAAATACTCCACCCAGGCAAACAAAGGTACGTGTTCTATATCTAATCATTAGGTCCGGCTAGTTCGACTTGCTCACTATTTCAGATTTTCAGAACATGATATTTTAGAGCTATCAAAGTATCACTGATGAAATTTAAATCTGAAATTGAAGAATTGTCCAACTAAGACACTCTTGAACTGACACCCGGGGAAGTCTCCTTTGAGGTATAGAAAGCAAATGAATGGGTAGACCGCTCGGGCCTCGGCGCTCCCCACATTTTCTTCGTGTTTCACCAATTGGATACTGAATCAAAGTGTTTGCTGTGACAAAAGAAACAAAGTTTTTAGGCCCAAGCTAACTATTAGAGTTATGAGGCCACATGATTTTCGATGCTTCTTTCTAGTTTCATTTTTCTTTATCTTTATGGTAACTTGCAATGCCACAATTGTTTTATCTTTTACTTCCTGATACATTGACCTTTTACGCTAGTGTTTTTATGTGAAAATTTACTTTATACTAATCTTTTACCACTGCCAAGAGGGTGCGACTTCCATAGCTTACTATACTTGACAATTACATAGATTTGAAGTGGCACATCTTTTTTAGTCATTACTTCTGATAAAATCGTAATATCTGTTCCATTATGTTGACTTTGCGTTCTACATGTTGCCTTTACAGGTTGTATCTACCGGTCCTAATCCGGAGTGGGATGAAAGCTTCACCTGGTCTTTTGAGAGTCCTCCGAAGGGCCAAAAACTACATATTTCTTGCAAGAATAAGAGTAAAGTTGGGAAGGTAAGGACTAAGGAGCCATTTTACTAAAAGAGACATTGCTTAATTCGACTCTTCATATTACCTCGCACTCCCGTATTCAACACTGACAACTTGGACATATGTATGAGACCCATACACTATAAAGATGATTATCCACAAAATACCTAAATTGACACTCAGACACATACCCATGACTCCATGAGACTTGGTAATATAATATAGGAGATTGCACATTTGCCGAGCATCATCTCCACCATGATTGCATATTTGCATTTTCTTATTTGCTAACTCGGATTCTTTGTCCTTTGACAGAGTTCATTTGGTAAGGTCACTATCCAGATTGACAGAGTGGTGATGCTGGGAGCAGTTGCTGGGGAGTATACGCTGTTACCTGAAAGCAAAAGTGGTGCGTCAAGAAATCTGGAAATCGAATTTCAATGGTCCAACAAACAGTGATTGCCTGTATTTATTATGTCGACAAAGGTGAACTTCCAAGTAGTAAAAATTTTAGCTCGAGTTAAGACATGGTTAGAACTGAGAGAAGGATGATTAACTTGTTATCATGCAATTTCGATGATTCTTGTCGAAATTCATCTTCTTCTGTGCTATACCTCTATCCCTTGCGTCTTGTCTTTTTGTATGATTGTCGTGAAATTGTACAGAGTTTCTGAGATTACACTGTATTTTGTAGTAACAATTACACAATTTTTGGTTTGTTTGTACTTTGTAGTATACATGTGTGTATTGACAATCACTCATTCGTGAATTCTTTTGTAATCTGAGCTTAAAGGCACTGCTAATAATGCATCCATTACTCTTTTTTCC
>JAGPOY010003861.1:5266-17900 GCA_018983105.1 Silene uniflora | reverse complement strand
TATACTAGTTTTCATGCCCGGGCGTTGCCCGGGTAATATCTTAGCATGGTTTCAAAGTAATTATCATGACGTTAACCTTAAAAAAAACTTAGTTTAGTAGGCTTATATAGAGAATTGTTCGAGTATGGTTGTTTTCAAGTAGTCGCAACCACCTGAAATTAATTCACTTGGTTCAACACTATAATGAGCTCTTCGGCACTATTTTTTTTGTTTTCTTATATATGATTTTCTCACATTTCGAGACACTCATTTCTCTCCTTAATACTCCGTATCTCTTAAAACATAAGAATAAAGACTAAAAATTATGATACGTATATTCATACGGAAGAGCTTCGTCATAAGGAATCTAATTGTAACATTTCTCGAAAATTGTACTCGAATGATTCATAGTATATCTCCGTTATATATGAAAAAAAATATAATATCGTAAAAACAAAAATAGAATAAAAAGTCAATAACGGACATTGTAATAATCACTCAAATTATGAGCAAAATATTATAATTTGTTCTCATAATTAGCTTTTAATAACAATAATTTATTATTCCTTTGTAGTAGACAAGACACAACCTAATACGTAGGATTTCATTTTGACTGACAGTAGGAGTGTTTAGACTCATTATATCCTTAATCTTTTAATATTAACAATAAGAAAAGAACTTCTAATAATATCCTCATTAGTAGTATAATGGTATACTACGTAAAAAAAAAAAGTATATTACGTAAAAGGCTACCAAATATCATCATTTATTTTAATTTCTTACAAATATATTTAATTTTATGTTTCTTATTTTAATTTGTATATATCTATTTATACACACTATTTATTAAACAAAAGCAACCTGCAATGAAATTTATTTATGCACATTATTTATTAAACAAAAGCAACCGCCAATGAAATCGCTTCAAAATTTTCTCTTTCTAATCCATCATGTATGGACGCATGGTCTTGGAAGTGTATTTGTGATTTACGTATACTTCTATTCATTCACAATTGAGAGTCCTTAATGTCGTAAAAAAGGAGTTTAGAGTTATAATTGACCACTTAATATGTAGATATATGTATAATAATATTCTGTAGCTAATCTGACAATATCATGCATAGCATCATGTATGCATTGCTCGTGATTCATGCAAATATAGAAGACCCATTGCAATTCGTTTTCTGGTACTTTAATTCAATCTAAAGTCGGCTTGGCTGCAAGGCAAATTGAAAACATACCATATCCTTTAATTTTACATGAAACCCACATTCCAATGTCTGTCTGTAGGCTAAATTAAGAACTTACCATATCCGTCATCGACACAACTTACAGACTTTGCTAATATGGCACGGGTTAGAATTACTACTTTGTAATAATAATGAGTATAGATAGCTAGTATGTAATTCATCAACTTCCAATTCGTAATATCTTTTCATACACATAATGAGTTGAATTGTATGGACAGTCAAATATCATGCATTAGTAATAATAATGAGTATAGATAGCTAGTATGTAATTCATCAAATGCAATTTAATATCCAATTCGTAATATCTTTTTATACACATAATGAGTTGAATTGTATGAACAGTCAGATAGATCGTTTTTTTAATTCGTATATGTCGCAATTTGGGAAGAAATAAAGACTTTGAAACTTGCTGATGAAGTAACACGTCCAACAAACGTGGAGAGGAGAAGGAGACTACAATGAAATCACAAAATCAGTTTTTTTTATGTTTATTATTAATTATTAAACAACTTGATTTAATTATAGATAGATTTTTGTATTAGACAAATCTTTTTATGTTTTTTTAAAAATTTAATTTAATTAGCTTGTTAAATCAGCCAATTAGATTGCATGAAAATAATAGTCAATCAAAACGCTCGAAAACATCCTCTTTTAAGTATATAGATAGATATATATATAATATTAGGTCTTGCTTGCGACGGGTCGGATCTTGCGACGGGTATTTTGTGAGAGGAAATGAATAGAGGGGACAAGGTGGGCACCCTCCTATGTGCTCCTCCACTCACCTTTGATGAGTATTTTGTGAGAGAAAATGGTATCCGTCATTTATTTGTGACGGATAGTGTCCGTCACAAATGAGAATTTGTGTATATATAATATTATTTGACTGGTTTTATATACAAGACGGAGACATGAGACCAGACAAAAAAGGAAAGCCTTGTGAAAAGAAGAGAAAAGTCAAGGAAGATGGGCAGGGAAATTAAAGGAAAACAGTGAGGCAGACCAGAAGGGGGCCTAAAATAAACAAGTGGATATGAAATATCTAGTGCAGGAGTGTAGGAGAATGAATGAAAGAGTGTCCAAAAATTCACAAATTCTTATTTAAGACGAATATTAGAAGATGGATCCGGCGTTGGAGCAAGCAGCTGAGAATGGAGATGTGAATTTTCTGAAAGAAGCAGTCGCCGTACAACCTTCCGAGTACTTCCTCACTTCAGATGAGTACGGCGGAAACATCTTTCACAGAGCAGCATGGCGATATAAGGCCGAGTTTCTGAAGGAAGCGAAGAATATTTTGCCCGCAGATGTCCTAAAACAACTCCTACAGACCTCTGACAAAAGTAGCAATGTCGTGCTCCACATAGCAGCTAGTCGAAGAGACATCAAGCTCGTCAAAGCTATTAAAGAAATATACGAATCATTGTCGTGGTATGGCGAGGATCATGTCAAGCCATGGTTAGCCTTGGATGACTCCAATAAGACGCCGTTGAGCCTCGCCATGTTATTTGGTGATCTGGCGACTGACGAATTTGTGATGGAGATATTGTTAATGGATCCCGAATTTGTAAGCTGCACCATTGCTGATAAAATTGATAAAACCCCGCTTTACTATGCGCTCGAGCATGGGTTTAATGCTGTTGCTGAGACGATCTTGAAGTCTCCTCTCAATCCCACTTCTCTTGTCTACTCCGGAGATTTCTTCCCTCTTTTTCTTATGCCTACCAAATGCTCAGGTTAGTACTTTACCTTATCCCGCTAGTCTGTCTTAGTAATAAAACGGGTCAAATATAATCCAGATGAGCATATAACACAAATCTTTTGTTTTTTTCCTAGTGTATTCTGCTTTTGTCTTATTCCTCCCAAATTGACATATTTGACCCGTCTTAAATGAAAATTTACCTAAACATTGATAAAAACAGGGAATGTGGTGAATTTGTTGTTGGAAAAATTCAGTGGTTGTGTAGACAACAATGGGAATACACTATTGCATTCGGCGTTGTATACAACGTCAACACTAGAACTTGCATTAGCGACTCTGTCGGCTTATCCCGGCTTATGTAAGATTCGTAACAATAGGGGCGAATGTCCCTTGTTTCTCGCTGTCCAGTCTGGCTGCGAACAAGTTGTGCAAGAGATTATAAGAATTGTGGAGCAAAGTGTTTACATGCTTCGTCGCAATGACGGAACTACTGTACTGCATATTTTATCCACTTGTTCAGGTACATTTATTTCTTTAATTTAAACTTAAACTGTTAGTTGAAAATATGTGAGATTTAAACAAAGGATGAATGCAGAGAAAACTGGGAGAATGTTGCTTGAGAAATATTGGTGGATGATTACGATGCATGATGATCAGGGAAAGACAGCGCTCGACTATGCCAAACAAGCAAATGTTCCTTGGCTGGTAAATTTATTGACCAAACCTTCTCTTATACGTAAGGAAGAGTTCGATTTTATTGGAGCTTGTAAAAGGGAAGACAACCTCGCTGTTTTAGGCTTTGTTGAAACTTGCAAACACCTTCAATGGGCTTGTCGCCTAAAAAATGACACCCCTTTACACCACCTCAAACTACCGTCTTACAAAGATTACGTTTTCATTCTTAAAATACCATTACTCAAAGAGATTAAGAACATGAGGGATCATGATGGCGCAACTGCGTTACACCGTGCATTAGAGAGAAAGGATATATATTTTGCTAAGGCACTTCTACTTGATGATGAGGTTCAGAAGACCATCACAGACTATAATAGCATAACTGCCATGGATTTACTCGCAAAGCTGTGTGAGGAAAATGACGAATGGGTATGTGCGTAAACAACATTATTTATGTGATTGCTTGCAAAGATTTCCAAGGAAATGACGATGTTTAAAACAACTTTGCAGGACAAAATGTGCAAGCTCATCAAAGTGAACCCAAAACTGAAAACATCATATATTCAAGCAGGGTCCAATTTGGATCAATTACGAAGCACCATGTCAGTTGTAGCTGCGCTTTTAGCAACAATTACATTCGCTGCAGGATTTACTCTTCCCGGTGGCCTTAACGGTGACATTGGGGAAGCCCTTCTTGCAAAGAAAGCAAGTTTCTTAGTATTTTTATTGGCGGATGTATATGCAATGTGTACTTCCATGCTGGTCCTATTTTGCTTGATTTGGTCTATAGTTTCAGAACCCGACATGGCTAGGTTATTGGTCGATCGAAGTGTATTCTTACTGATGCAGTCCTTATATGGCACCTTGTTAGCATTTATGACCGCTGTCTACACTGTAGTAGCACATAGTCCTTTATGGGCATCCATATTTATCTTTGTCATGTGTTGTATCATTGGAATCTCGGCAAATCGAACTATTCTACATAAGGTGATTGCCAATTTAGCTCCTGCTGCAAATAGAGAAAAGCAAGGTCGAATGCGGTCGCTTGAAGAGGTAAGAAAATGTAATAATGATGATTATGATAATACACATTTATTTTCATCTCTTCCAATTCTTTTAATTCGATTCAATTATCATTTTCAGGGAAATGCTGGTGCAACGTGAATGGAAAACGATACCTCACGTAAGAGGGAGCCGATCGATGCTAGAGAAGATGTAATGGCGTAATGCTCTGAACTGATTTTGAGTATTTGTATCTGTATTTGTATGGGAACCATCAACCATTGTACAACACACATCATCCAATAGTTAAATTTGTATGGTCAATAATGATTCGGATGTACGTATCATAAGTGATAAGAGCGTATTTGTACGTATTTGAACGATCCGAAACAAGCGATTTTTTGAGGAAGAACCACCTGATTCACCGCTGATCCTTTTGGGTTTTTCCAGATTAGTGAGGCAGGTTAGGAGCCTAGAGTCTCAGAAACGGCTGCGGCAAGCTACGGTCTTGAAATCGCTCTCTCCATGAATCAACTAGGTTTATGTGGGCGGGGTTTTGCTGGGTATGGACAGGCTGGTTTGTAAGGGTGTGGGTCCTGCGTTGGACTGTGTGCAAGGTCTAGAAGGAGACGGTTTTGGGCCTAGTTTGATGCGAGTGAAGGAGGGTGCTTGGTGTGGTTCTGGACGGGTAAGGAGAGGGAAAGAAGGTGTGCTATGAGCTTGGGCTTGGGCTCTATTTTGCATGGGTATGCGTGCATGAGTTAGACAATGGGGTCGAGGTTGAATCGGGACTTATTTCACGCAAAGCTATGCACGAAAAAAGAGGGAGAAATGAGTTGGAAATGAAAGGAAAGCGGACAGGAAAACGAGAATGATTTTAAATCAACGACTCGATCTTATTAATTTCACTCGTACTTTTTGAATTAAAGCGGATATGGTATATATGATTTTCGGATATACGGAAAATCCTTATCGGATAAGAATACTAAAAAATTAGATTTTAAAAACCAAATATTTCGTGGAGTTTTCAAAACCTTTTTTGAAATCCTAAAGGTGGGATTAATTCATTTTATCAGGGTTGTATTTAAACATTAAATAGCTTTCATATTTGGTACTCCCTCCTATTCACTATAATTGTCCCATTGTTTGAATATATGATTGGTGTATTTTAATACAATGTGACAATTATAGTGAATAGGAGGGAGTATTAAGTTAGGAATTCAAGCCTAAATTATGCAAAATCCAATGTAATTAATCCCTATATTAAAAACTTATTTCCTTATTTAGTTTCTTAAATACAACCCAATGAATTGTATATATCAAAACCCTAAAAACATAATCAACAACGTATCGAGGTAGATCAGCATTGATCTACATACAACTTTCAAGATCATCGCAAATAGAATAAATATAACTAATTCAAGATCATCGCAAATAGAATAAATATCGTCGAACAACAAATGAAAGTGGCCTCTTCTCTATATTGGATTTACTCTATTTTAATTGAGATAATGTTCTCCGTTGAAGATGCGCCCTCGCTTCCCTGAAAATGGTATAATTCAAAGAAGTCAATTAGAGAGAAAAACAATGTATTCTATCTTCATCATTGCAACTCCATAGTCTATATATCAAGATAGAATTATTTAAATATTCACATAATAATGACGAAAATAAATAAATAAATAAATGTTATTCATCCTTAATAAAATCAAGCTATCTATCTAGCTGCGCTAGGTGTAAATGTTTTTGGAAAATGCATTTGCTTACCTCTTCGAGAAACCGCAGTCGATCTGGCTTTTCTCTATTTGCAGCAGCGGGAACTAACTTGACAATCACCTTAAGCAAAATAGTCCGGTTTGCCGAAATTCCAATGATTGAACACATGACTGAGATAATTATGGCCGCCCATAAGGCACTGTGGTTAATTACAGTGTATATGCCGGCCATGAACGCTAATAAGGTACCATATAGAGAATGCATTAGTAAGAACACGCTTCGATCGACCAATAACCGAGCCATATCGGGTTCAGAAACCATAGACCAAATCAAGCAGAATAGGACCAACATGGAAGTACACATCGCATATACATCTGCCAGTAGAAATATCAAAAAACTCACTCTCCTTGCAAGAATTGCTTCCCCAGAATTACTGTCAAGGCCACCAGGAAGAGTGAATCCTGCCGCAAATGTTATTGTTGATAAAAGTGCAGCAACAACAGAGAGTGTATTTCTTATCTGATCCAAGTTGGTTCCCGGTTGAATATATGATGTTTTCAGATACGGGTTCACTTTGATTAGCTTGCATAATTTCTCCTGCAACTCGTTTCAAATATCGTCATTTTTCTTCATGTAATATTTCGAATGATAGTTATTTTGATATGCAAATGTAAGACCGTCTTATTTGAAATGTTATGGACATTTTTTAACTTCGAAGTTCAATACTTGATCTGAGAACGTTAAAACTCGCCTACCCGATGTGTAACGAGGCCTTTTTATTTGATATGCAGTATTTTTTTGCTCGATAAATAAAAAATTTAGTTTGTTTAAACATACCCAGTCATCATTTTCCTTGCAAAGCTTGGCGAGTAAGTCCATACTAGTCCTGCCATAATGGTCCTGATTGATCCGCTCTACCTTATCGTCAAGTAGAAGTACCTTTACAAGGAGCATATCCTTTCTCTCTAGGGCACGGTGCAATGGAGTTGCCCCTTCATGATCAGTTGTATTCTTAAGCTCTGCAATCGACGGAATATTGAGGAAATAAACGTATTCTTTATAAGTGGTTAGTTTTATGTGATGCAATGGAGTGTCATTTTCTTGACGACAAGCCCTTTGTAGGTCATGGCAATTGTCCACGAAGGCAAGAATAGCGGATGTCTCTTCTCGTTCACAAGCTTCAATCCAGTCAAATTTTTCTTTTCGTATAAAAGAAGGGTTGCTCAACAAACTTACTAGCCAAAGAGCGTTTGATTGTTTGGCATAGTCTAAGGCCGTCCTTCCCGAATCATCTCGCAAGTTGATGATCCACCAGTATTTTTCAAGCAACCTTCGGCCAATTTCCTCTACAAGTCATGGTGAACAAATTTTAATTAGAAGAATTTAGTCAAATCCCCGAAAAGAAGCACACAAATAGGATGAGCTTATTCAAAGTTCATATTTTTAATGTGGAAATGGATGAGCTCAAATACCTTCTAATAAAGCTCGGATACTTTATTACAAAGATCAGATTTTACACTGTACAACTGATTGTATAGTCCATGAATTGGAAGCATCCATTTCTAAAGCTTCGTTGTTTTATACTTGGTATTAGTTTGCAAATAACAATTACCTCTTGAATCTGAAGTTATAGAATTATACCTGCATAGGGGGATAAAACATGTAACACAGTAGTTCCATCATTGCGCCGAAGCAGTTGGAAACGAGGCTCCTCAATTTTCATAAGTGCATCAACAACTTCAGCACAACCCGTCTTGGCAGCGAGAAAGAAGGGGCTTTCACCCATGTTGTTGAGAATTTTACAAATAGTTGGGTCGATCGAAAGGATCTGTAGTGCAAGATCAAAATGGTTTGACGATGTATACAAGGCGATATGTAATGGTGTGTTTCCATAAGAGTTCTTTACTCTCCAAGGAGGGCATTCTACCGCAACTAACTCTTGGTTTCCACCCTCACCTGCACTCATTTGTTGCTGATAACCATGTACAAAGATTTGCGCTAGTTCTGAATCCTTCTTCCTCGCGGCTATGTGCAATGGAGTGTCCTGCAGTCTATTTTCTTTCTCGAAAACCATATGCTTAAAGATTTTGGTTCTCGCTTCGCCAACATCATCTCCGTCTAAAAGTAGCTTACATGGCCTCGCTTCCCCGTCCTCTGCCCATTTATGAAGTATCGAGGATCCGTTGTAATCAATTTTGTCCAACCAATCGCCAAATTTTTTGAACAACAAGCGCAATACGACATCTGTTTTTCACAAACTTCAGAGTTAGACAAAGCAGAGTAAAAACAGAATTGGGGCTCAAACACATACGAGTATAAATGAGGGAGAGCTCTACCGCCCTAGTGGTCCTACCAAGCTCGAATTCAGACTAAACCGGATGGTCTACACCAATAAAAACAAAAACCAACTCAATCAATATGAGGAAAGAGTAATGACCTGAGCAGTTGGCGGCAAACGTAAAAGGCGTCAGGACCGTCGTTGTGTTGAAAATTGAAGAAGATAATAAAGGAGACATCAAGATCATCTCAGCAACAACATTGAAACCATTCTTAAGCGCATAGAATAACGGAGGATTTCCGTCATCGTCAACAATGGTGCAACTCATAAATTCCGGATCCATTAACAATATCTCTATTGCACATTTCTCATTCTCCTTATCATGTTCTAAGGCCAAGTGTAACGGTGTCATCTTCTTCTGCGTCAATGCCAACCACGGCTTAACGAGATCATTTTCATCCTCGTACGATACTGAAAATGATGCATACATTTGTTTCATAAGCACGACTATGCCGTAACTCATGTCGCTCTTGATAGAAGCAGCGTGGAGCGGGATCCAGCTGTAATCGTCGTCTAGTTGGAAAAGAAGCTGTTTTTGTATATCTTTGGGTAGTATAGTTATAGCTTCCCTTATAAACTCCTCTTTCTGGTTCCATGCCGCTAAGTGAAAGATGTTCCCACCAAGCTTTCCGTCTTCGTCTTTTGGAGTTCGAGTGAGGAAGTAATCGGATGGTTGTGTCGAGAATGCTTCTTTTAAGAACTCGACATCTCCATTTGTAGCCGCTTCCTTCAACGCCGGATCCATCTGCAGTTTTTGTGTTTTTTTTTTTTCGAACTTTTTGCTTTAACACTTCAATTTTACTAAGGATTTTGCGGTTATCTTATGGCTTTTTTAAGGATCTTTCCTTTCTAATTTAGTCATTCTAATACTCCCTACTTTGCCACTCATTTATGGATAGCCATAGGGTGCCACCGCCCACCGGTTGACGGTGACTTAGCTAAAAAATAAGGAAAAGAAAAGTCATACTCTTTGGCCTTTGCTTAAGGAGTCTCAAGTTCGGTTTTATACTTTAAGACACCCCTTCAAACGAATACATGGGGTATAATATTCTACTTTAGAATTGAGGGGGTAAATTTCGAACCTGTAACCTTTTGGTCACACGGGTTGTTGATACTATGTCTAGAAACTATCTCAACCAAAAGTTTAAGCCGATGGTTGGAGTACGAAGATCGGTTTTTTACTCTTAAAACTTTAAGGACAGAAGTGTAATTCACTTGCAAAATAAATCAATCTTATATATATATCCTTGCCTTTTCGTAACAAAAATTTGTGGTTTATGGTAAAGTCGTTTGAGTCTATTAGAGTGTTTCATTCATTTGTTTACCTTTATAGTTTGGAAATATTTTTATGGAATTTGATCATCCATATCCATTTTGTCCACTTAAAATTCAATCACAGTATAAATAAAAGCTTCCGTCCATTCTCCTTTGTATTTGAGCAAAACGAAGAGGTAAACAAATGACGACTGAGAGAGTAATTTCCATGGATAGTAAATCATTCGTTTATGTAGAGTATGGCTAAATTATGTCACAAGGAAGATGTATAACAAATTAAGACAATACAAGGTACGGAGTAATAAATACTCCTAATACAGTAGAGAGCATTGGATGACACAGTAACACTGTAAACTGCATAGTAAAGTAGTTGAGGGTTAAAGATTGTAATTATGTTAGTCTGGCGGTTGTTCACACACAAGGCTTTGGCACGCAACTTCTCGTCTAAAGCGGGTATATCCGTATTAAATGAGGATTTGTGATTATCATGAGACTCTCTCATAAGAGAATTAGTGAAAAAGGCGAAGGTCAGAAACCGCTTGCCAGGCTCGCATCCTTGACTCACTTATTTGTAGTAGGACTGTTGACTGTAGGAGTTATGTCAAGTTGGCAAGTTGCGCTGCTGGAGAAATTCAAATCAGGGACCACGATCACACCATAACACTGAAGAACAAAAACGTCATTATGCGCGACGCCTTGATCGACTGTCATTTTGTTTTTTTCATGGAAATATCTTGTCTAAACGTAAGGCTAACATATCTTCAAGATGGTGTCAGCCAGCACATAAATAATGCGACTTAATCATTCAGTCAAGGGGAGCCGACTGATAGTTTTACTATGTAATATTAAAAACCAGCAAGGTTAGATCACTTCTCGACTTAACTAAAATCCTCTACTGACTATGTTGAGGCAGAGGGGGTAATAATAGACTAATAGCTTAAAGAACACAATCATTATAACTAGTCCAATTTTGCTTGGTATGGTCGATGGTTTCTAAACCCTCGATCGAAGTGTGTTCATACTAATGCAGTCATTATATGCTACCTTGTTAGCGTTTATGTTAAGAAAAATCACTCATATATTTCCACATGTGAGAGTCCCACATTGATAGAAGATGAGGGGAGATATCATTTTATAAGGCAATGTGTTACTCCCTCTATTGCCAATTGGTTTTAGAATGGAACCTCTTTGACCTTATGAAGCGCGGGTGCGGCCTAGGCCCGTTGCATGATTTAACAGTTTATGAGCAGCATCTACACAGTAATAGAACACAATTCCTTGTGGGCAGCTATAATTATCTTTGCAGGGAGAAAAAAAATAAAAAAAAGGCAAAATGTTAAAGACGAGAATGATAGAAAAAATATATGCAGCAAGATTTATTTATTTATTTATTATTTTTTTTTTTAATCTCATATTATGACAAACGCAGAAATCGTTCCCACTACGAAACCTTCTCTCAAGATGGTTCACGTTGAGCATACGGGACATAGCATTACCCCGATTGCCTTCAACGGAAACAATTATGACGAATGATCCCGTTCCTTCCAATTAGCGCTCATGGCTAAAGAAAAACTCGGGTATATTGATGGTTCTATTTCCAAACCGGCTGCCACTGCTGAAGCTTTCGAGACATGGCAATCAACTAATGCGTTGGTTACCATGTGGATCTTTAATACCATTGACGCTGGCATCTTGCAACCAAATCGTACTTCGTCCTGAGGCGAAACATGTTTGGCTAGATATTAAAAATTGTTTTAGTCACATTAACGAGTCTCAAATCTATCAATTGCAGGCCGATTCGTTGGGATGTCGTCAAGGACCGACTGAGTCCCTTGTTGCTTATTACGGCCGTATGACGGCTATCTGGAATAGCATTTCTGATTTGGACGCACTCCCAGCCTGCTCTTGCAACCCATGCCAATGTGATTGGCTCACTCTTATCACGGCTAGGAGGGAGAAGAAACGGGTACGTGACTTTCTCATCGGACTCGATGACCGCTCTCATACCATGTTAAAGACGAGAATGATAGATAGAGAGATGTGCAATACTGATAATATATTCAATCAAGTTAATTTACTAGAGTTTATTCTATACTATTTATACAAGGGAAAGAATAATATATTTACGGAAGGAAAGAATTGTATCGTTAATTACGGAAGGCGAATAATATGTTGCCTTGTTTGGAGCTCGAGCTAACGGCTCTTAGGCAACTTGTGACTGTTGCTTCAACGGCTCTTTAGGAGCTCTGTCAATACAAAATAAAGGTAAACGAAAAACACCAACTATTTTTACAACCTCGTTCACTGTGGGATTCGAACCCAGGCTGATTGGGTTAAAGACAAGTATCAGATAGACCACCAAACCAAGGAGAAAACAACGATTCTCTAGTAATACAAGGGCTCAAGCCCTATTAAAGTAGCTATATATCCGCCTCTCGCCCTAGCACTTCCCTTAATTGAATGATATCCTTATTTCTTAATGCGACTGAATTTGTTGATTTGATTCGTGCTTCCTAGGTTACATCAATATATTTAATTTGGATTAACATGTGTGGGCAAATATATATACAAGGGGCACCAAAGTTACTAGTATTAAATTCCTTTACTTATTGTCGACCAACATGGTAACATAGTATTTCCTCCCTTATAAAGGCATTAAAATTCGGGGTAGGTATTTAAGCCGACTCGATTAACAACGAA
>JAGPOY010003860.1:776-13410 GCA_018983105.1 Silene uniflora | reverse complement strand
AAATTCTATATTATAATTATAATATTTAATCAAAATAAATTAAAAGGGGTACAAAATTATAAAATAAAATTAACTAATATTATTAGCATGAAAAAATTCATTAACATAATGTAAGAAAAGTTACGAAATAAAATCATTAACTTTGTAATAAAAAAAAATTCCATGACATACTCAATTTTTTTCATTAGTTTTAGTAGTTTAATTTTTTTTCTCATATCAAAATATGATGAGATGAAATATAAAAATATTAAAGTATAAATATGAAATGAATAACTAATAAACTAAAAAGTAAAAACTTTATAAATATTGCGCATTTATTGCGCGGGATCTGTACTAGTTATTCATGAACTATGGTTAAAATTAAGGTATAAATATGCACTAAACTTCTAATTGGACTTTTTTTGATTATTTTTCCATTGTATGTCATTTGCCTAGAAACAGAACAAAAAAAACTTTCTCTAATTCTCTCTCTCAAAGAATTAATCAAATCACAAAATTATCCAAATTCGTCAAATTCTTAACCAATTCAACAATAATGCTTTCTAAATTCGCATATTGATCACATACATATTCTATGTTCAATTATTTATGCATCAAACTGTTATATCAATTTTTAAGGAATGCGATATAAATTAGGGCATCGAAGGGGAAGAGGTGGTTAGGCGACGAGGGATGGGGCGACTGGTGGTCAAGGTGGCGAATGCGGAGAGGGAGAGGCGGTGGGTATATGATTGATGGTCAAGCATAAGTGATATGATGGGCGACGTAGGTCTGGTGTTCGTATGAGGGGCGACGACAAGACGTTTAGGCTAGTTTAGCAAGGGTGAGGGAGGTCGATGAGGGAGGTGGGGGTAAACGAGCAGGGGTCAGAAAGGTGGTGGCAGGAATAGGGTGGTTTTTTTCTTTTTAAAATTGTGGAGAGAGGGTGGCAGCGGGTGAGGGGAGGGTGGTGACTGAGTCGTTGGCAGGTGGGATCTGGTCGGTGGCGGGAGGTGAATCTGGGTAAGGGGTCAGTGATGAATGGGTGACATGCAGTAGGAGGGGTGGTGGCTATAATGGTGATTGTATAGAGGTGAAAGGAGGACGTAAAAATGAAGGTGAAATAAGAGCATAAATGAAAATGTTTGGTGTTGAAATGAGATGGGTAAAATTGTAAATTATGTTCATGATTGAGCAAATCAAGTACGTGATTAAGCATAACCCATTTAGGTTGATACTTTCCTAAATATTATTAATTATTATTAATTTGGAACTTTTGGTTGAGAAGCCAACTTTCATATTGATACGAGTATTAAAATATTGGGATTTTCTTTTTTTGTATCTTGATGTTATTGTGTTTTATCATCTAAGGCTCCATTTAAAACCCGAGCAAACCCAAGCCGACACTTAGGAGGGATGAATTTCACATTACACAACCCCATAGACAACTAACGCTCAAGAGAAGCCACGTTTAAACCAACAGAAGCCTCCACAACCTGAGAGGACAGTGAAAAAGTGGGAACAAATGGTCGGGGAAAATCGTAGAGAATAAAGCTAACAACACCATCACCATAATCCCGAGCGGCCGCAAAAGACCCCCGACCATGCCGACACGTAGAACGATGGGTATGAGTTTTAAAGCAAACCCGCATAACCAAATACCCATACGCCTAAAAGTAGTCTCAGCTTCCAGAAAAACAAACAAAGATGAAAGAGACTGTGGCGTGATTACCTGAGCATCCGATCACGAAGGTGAGTGATCATGGATGTTTTAACGAGGCCATTACCACCACCATCTTGGCACCCACAAAAAAAGACCCACAAACGGACAGTGAAAGCGAACAATAGCGGGTATCTCAAACCACACAAGTGACTAGTGAGCATACCAACAAATGACCACGGAAGCCCGAAAGTAAAGAAGCACAAAGCAAGTACAAAGTCAATCAACAAGCGCGCGAACCCTAAAACAAAAACAATAAAAACCACTAACCGTCACAAGAGAGACTAACTCCAATCCTCTTAGGGTAAGATTATTGGTGAGTTTTGAGACAAGACTCACATGAGTCTTAAGATAAGACTCACTCAAGACTCCAAATAATCTATCAAAGTCTTGACAAAGTCTTAAGTTGAGTCTTGAAAATTCAAGACTCAACTTAAGACTCTTGTGGGGTCCTTGACACAATATTTAAGTGGAGTTATCCAATGAATGGATACCACATGTTATTTTATTTATTTTCTTTTTTTTCATTTTCTCAAATAAAGTGAAAAAGTAGAGTCTGAGGTAAGTCTGACTGATAATGTATAGAGTCTGAGATGAGTTTGAGCTGAGTCTGAACAATAAAGAAATAATATAAGTTAGTGAAAAGCTTATGTGGCAGAGTCTTAGACCATTCCCAAGCAACAATCACCTTAATTGGGTCAATACCCAATTTTACTCTTAATCTCACCTTATTTAACTTGACCCAGTTTTACCCTCCCAAGCAAAAGATCACGACCTAGGTCAATATTACAATCATTTTCCACATGGGAGGTCAATTTGTTGGGTCATTTGGCCACATGGGAGGTCAATTTGTTGGGTCATTTGACTCCACCTAGGTCAAAAATTGACACAAATTGACCTTGGGTCAAGTTAATCAACCTTCTAATTGTAATTAACTTGACCCAAGCAAGGTCAATTGGGCCAAATTGACCTTGCTTGGGGATGGTCTTAAGATTTTAGTGAGTCTTACCAATAATCATACCCTTATCTATTTTGGTTTCAGTGACCAAGCTTTCTTTCTCCTGACGTCCATGTTTTCACTCATTCAATGTAACCCCATTTCTTCCCTTTTCTTTAATTAATTATTTACTCCCACTGTTTTGTACATACTCCGTCTCATTCATTTGTTCACCTTTGATAATGATAGTCCTCGCAAAGAAATAAAAAAAAAAAGTAAACAAATGATTTGAGACGGAGTGAGGAAGTATGAACTTATTAGTCTGGATGATGTACAATTTTATTAGCATTATTGTTTTTCAATATCTTCCTGCATTCATGTGTTTGATTGAGTGTTCCGAAACCATGACTTATGAACTAGTAGTAATAGTTTAATGGCAAACCTCCATTTTGAAAATTAGGAAGAACAATGTGGAATGGCGGGAGCTGGGAGTGTTGGTTGATATGTTTGGACTTGGATTGGAGCATTTCGTGCCTCCGTTTTTCCTTTCTTTGGTTTGGAATTAAAATTGTTTTAGGTAGGGTTTGGAAACGTGGAATTGATTTCATTTTCATGGCTTTAGATAATAATTAGATGTAGGATTTACAATGTTGTAATAATTCAATTTCATAGACTGGTTTAGAGATCATTGTTTGGTTGGGAAACACATGACATTGGAATTGGAATTGGGTGGCGAATGACAATTCTATGATTGGAGAATAGATTAGTGATAAGAATTGAAATGACTACTCCAGAGTAGGAATTTTGTGAGCCCCAAATTTTAATTAGGGAGGAATTGAGCTCAATTCCGATTTCAAATTCTGGAAAAGCGCTTGAAATGTCTCAATTACAGAATTAAATTCCAATTCTAGTATAGTTTATTTTTGGGAAAGTCAGTATCATTTTAGTAATTTGCATCATTTTAGTAATCGTAATGATAAGGGTTTGGTTGTTGTGCTCTCTATGTCAAGATGGAGGAACATATATTGTTATTCTACAACAATACTATATTACTACCCTCCCCATTCATTCCACTTTCATGTGTTTTAAATAAAATTTGTGGGGACAATTTTGAACAAACATATGAAAATAGAATGAATGGAGGGAGGGAGTATCATAGTACCTCATCTCGGTCAATTGTTTACATATCCCTTTTTAGGTGTTTTGATTAATTGCTTATGTTTCCGTCTTGAGAGAACTTGTCGATGTTAAATGACCTATTCCTCCCCCCCCCCTCCCCCCCTTTTTTTGTTTCCTTACTTAAATTGGAATCCTGCATTGGCTTTGTGTTAAAAGTTGAGATGTGAAAGAACTCGAGTTCATGAATCATAGCCGGTGATGTTCATGAATCATAGCCGGTGATGTACCAGACGGTTTAACCTCATATTAAATTTCTGTTCTTTCTGTTTTGGATAAAGTTTGTCATGTGAAATGACCTATGTGCTCTGTTTTTTTCCCCTTGCTAACAATCATGTAACTGGTTGGTCTTCTATCTACTTAAATGTTACATGTCCAACATGGGTTTACTACATTGGCTTTGAGTAAATATAGAATGTCGAAGAGCTTGAAAATTCATAAACCATCGCCAGTAGTGTACCAGGGAGGTTTCACCTCATATTGTGAATTGTTTGTTCTGTAGTCTTCTGTGTGATCATGTACTACATTTCGTGTATGTTAACTATCGATCAGTAAATATATGTAAATATGTTGTTTCCTAGATTAGTTATGCAAGTCCTGTAAATCTCGTTGTATAGTTGGTAATTATATATTATTGTAAACAACTAGATATTGTGAATAATAGAACTCTCCCAATTCAGGGGATTATATTCTAATACTATCTTCTCTTTTTTTTGGTCTGTATGTGCCATGATTTTCAGATATTAGAGCCTTAGAGGGGATCGTCAAATGTGCACGAGCTCTTCAAGCAGCAGAATTTGGAATCAGGGTGATTCAGCTCATGCTCATGAGCAGACTATCTGTATGTTCTATCTTATGGAACGCAGTTTTTATTTTTTTTTTCCGTTCATTTTCATTTTTATACTCCTGATGCACCTAAAATACTTCCCATGTTTATTTTCTCTGGTTATTTTTTCTGCAGCTCCTTTTCTTCTCTTAAAGCCGCATGAGCTATTCTAAAAGAAAGTCGAGTAAGTTACAAGTAAAAACGGTAAAATTGATGCAATTCCAAACAAAGAACAATCTCTTTCATACACTTTCCATCTATGACCCTCATATCTCCAGGCATCGCACTTCTAGTTACTATTACCTATTCCGATAGATTTAGTAATTAGTATAGCACGTAATTCGTCTTTTTTTGTTTTTTTCTTTTACTCCGGTTCTAAATTATTGTCTACCATAATAAACCTAACTCCTAGGTATATCTGACTCTTCATAACTCGGAGCTAGTTCGGGTCAAGAATCCTAGTCAATCATGTTTACAGTGTTTTATACAATCTGAAGTTCTAGTTGCTGTTTGTGTTTGATAATTTCGTCTGCCAATTCCAACTTTGATTCTTTGGTGGGCTCTTGTTCAGTAGGATCTTGCTCAACTTTTGTGACGCAACATTTGTAGATAATGTATAGGATCGTCTGAACCATTCCAAGTACAAATCCCAAAATGTTTGGTACCTATCCACCATGATCATTTCTCATTAGGTCTTATGCTACCCAAAGGAAACCATAGAACTTGAAAGACTGCAAAATAATTCTGAAAAACTTACTGCAATGAAATAGTCTTTGTTGAAAAACCCATAAAAGAACCACATAGTAGCGTTGAGATTGAGAGCTAGTGTGAGGGAAATTGGCATGAACTCTACACTCTTTGTTCTGATCACTTGTCCCTATAAAATAAGAAAAATGCGCTGGTTTAACATTTCATGGTCTATCATATAAAAATTTTCCCTATCGTTTGTGGTCTTTTGAAGTAACTGAAAATTCATTTTCCTACTTACCATGACACTCAATGGGGCTGCAAAAACACAGATATTGATAGCAGCATTTATCCAGCCTACAACATCAATTCTTTTGGACCCTTTAGTTAGCAAGCACGTGAGCAGCAAAACCAAGCTGAAGGCTCCCAAGTTAAATAGAAGCAGCACCTTCGATATTGTTTTCTGCATAAGGCGCCAAATTGAACTATTAAGCCAGTACAACGATGTAACCCCAGTGCCGCAGAGGCTTGTGCCAATGGTAGGGGGTAAAGCCGCAAAGGAGTCAAATGTATGTAGTCGTACCCCTGTGATAACACACAGAGAGTCTGTTTTCGACTTTTCAGGTTACTCACCATGACTGCTAGATTACAATAAGAAGAAATATAACTAGGATATTGAGATATTTTGCTTAACTCCATCGTTATCTTTTAAACAAAGAATAGTGGGTTGTTGGCTCCATTGGAAATGGAATTATAAAAAGTCGGTCAGAGAAATTTCGGGTTAATTTCAAGAAGTTGAACAGTTCTGAAATTCTGAAGCTTCTGTTGGAATTTCTATCCATTTGATATGTTAAGTTTTCATTTAGAAGTATTGAAAATGATTCTGTTTTGTTTGTTTTCTATCTGCACTGCTTCGTTTTGTGGAAATCAGCTTTAGCTCAAATCGTAGCATTACGTGTATAGTGCATAGTCCTGTGATGCTCTATGAATATGAAATATGATGCAATTATTTATTTTAATTGTGCCTGAATCTTTGTTATATTCCTAGGAGTGGAAAGAGATATCAAATGTCTTGTTCACTGAATCCTCTATGGGTTATCAAGGAACAGGTATTCTGAGAGCTGGTTTTTGACATATGTAGATCAGACGTTTAGTAGTGTACTATGTATGTTGCTAAGGTAGAAAGCTATACCTTTGTTTCTTTTGGGGAATACGCTACAAATATTGCGAGATAGATAACTTCTATTAAGCATCCAAAGCTGTTGATGGTGATGAGCAAAATTCCATCTGGCTTAAGGGAACCATAGTATAGCAACATCATTGCACTGAACAATGCAACAGCATAAGGAAGCGACTTGTATCCTTCCGATGATTTCCTTCTATATATGCTGTAGAAGGTTGGCCTGGAAAATAGAATTGGAGTGTAAGAGGGACCCAAACATTTCTCATTTTACTTTCTTATGGGGTTGCGTAATGTTAGATCAATAGTTTTACAAGAACTTACACTGGTGAAAGAAACACCCCAACCGCGACAATATTTCCTGTTCAAATGCAAGCATGACAATTATAAATTAGAAGGGAAATATATGAATTCATGCAAGAGGAAGAGGGTTATGTAGCAAACCAAGCATATAAGTTAGAAGCTATACCCAAGATGCCGAAGACATTCTCAAGAGTTTTAGATGTGGGCATTGAGAGATTTTGAGGTTCTTTCTAGCTAATGCCTTTTCTGTTGTGTTAGAACATGAGAGATTCATCTCACTTCTTTGGCTTAAATATACACGGGACAATGTTAGGCGATATAGATGGTTTTGTATTCAACTCATTCCAAACAAGTAAAAAAGTTTGGCATGGTAGGCAAATTCAGGAAAAAATAGCAATCTTGCAAGAGTTTTTGAATCTATGCAGTTAGTTGGAAGAGGTGTATTGGAGACAACTATACGTATGGCTGAGTGGAAGATACATTGTCAGGATCAGTTAATAGCTGTTTCTACTAGTCTTGGCGAATCAGTGCATAGCTCCAAATACTCTTCTTTCCCACCACAGAAGAATTGCATCAGCAGCATTGGTTTATTACTGATGGTTAAGTTTATCCTAATCGCACTTCTGAAAGTGGATTAGTGTGCGTAGTTAATGGTGTGTATATAACATAAGATATTAGGAGTATTTGGTTCGCTTTAGATATTGTGGTGGGAAATAATTTTTGCCATGTCCAAAATGTATGACTGTTCGTTTAACTTGCTATCTGTAAGTTGTAACAATAAAATCATATATCGTAAAAAAAAGGAGTTTTTTTTTTAAAAAAAAAATTGCTTTGGTTCTTCTTTTGAAATCGCAGGTATTTTTCTTTAGTATAAGTATGTGTTTGACCATACAGTAGTTGACACCGCCTTTTGCCATGTTCCCATTCTAGTCGTCATTTTACTGTAAATCCTGTATTAGTTTGATATTTCCGTAACCACGATTGAGTTATTTTTATTTTGCTAGAATTATTGTTCTATTTTATATTTCTTCATGTGGATGCCTCTGGTATTGCTTATATTATCATCATGGTTCTAGTTTACAACTGTAGGAATCAACCTTTGCCCTTTCTCTGCTCTTTCTTATAGAGGTATCGGTGTATCGCTATGGCTAGACTACATATAGACAGTTTTCCATTTGACAGCAAAAATGGCATGAGAGATTGCCTTTTGCTTGAGATCAGGCAAAGTGCGGCGTACAAGTATATAGAACTGATGAAGAGGGAAATCTTGCTCGATTTAGTCCTATATTCATAAGTTAGGCGTAGTTACTGTCTCGTTGTCACTACTCACTAGTCTAAAAAACTTACTAATAAACTTAATAGCAGCTCAGTTACCTCTTATTTTCTCTCCTGTGATTAAAAATCTGATATTGTATTTGCAGTAATATGATCTATTCAAGCTTGACTCCAAAGAGTTCTTATAATTCTGCCTACATACTGTGTTAGAAGGAGCAGATATTTTAACTGCTTTCAGGTATTCAGCCAAGGGAGTTTTCAGTTTTGAGTGTCTGATTTTCCTGTTGTATCAATTCTCACATCTTTTATGTATGTTGTTTTTGTGCAGTGTAATACTCCACAACTTTCAAGTGCTTTGCTTGTGTAAGTTCATAATCGAAAATTTTTCTCTTTTGTAACCATTTATTTCGTGCATAATTTTGAACAACCGTCAAAAGACAGCCAAATCTGTAAAACATTCAAAATGATGATAAATCAATAATGACCTCTTTCCTGTTTTGAGAAACTTTCCTGTGAGACTGCTAATAAATAACAGACCCAAGTGCACTTCTAATAAACAGACTTGGAAGTTTGTGAAAAAAGACCCCGTGTTTTTGGCTTCAAATGATGTATTCAAGCGCCAAACCCGTGTCTGAGTATCAAATGTTGGACACACGTGACACGTGTGTGATGTAATTTAATGTGTCGGGGTAGCATAGATTGCCGGACCATAGTTTTATGGCTAAACATTCAGGGCCTCAAAACAAAAGGGCGGGGCTCAAAAATTGATTCTTTCCACTTGTGCCTTAGGTTTGAGCTAATTCCACATTGGTGCACTCATGTTTCACTTTCAAATCCCCTGGTCAGAAAAATAAAAATTCTCATTTGTAGTCTTAGGCGTAACGTATCCCCCCCATCCTCTTTTGAATTTCGTATTTTCCTTTTTGGTTGTTTGTGTTTTAGACTTCCTAGTTCCTACCTAGGAATCTTTTTTTTTTTTGTGTGTGTTATAGCCATTATATCATTTCGGACCCCAAATCTTCCTCAACTGTTATTTTCCACCACATTTTATTAACGTCCTTACTTTTATGCCCAATGAAGTAGGAAATTTTAAATGGGAGGGGAGAGTAGTTTAATTTCTTAATGTAATGATTTTTTTTCAAAATAATAGTGCTAAAAGAATAATTACTAATCATTTTATTTAGCTTAAGAATATATTTGTTGTTAAGATCAAATTTTGTCTTATTACTCTATGGTTTACCAAAATGGAAAATTGCCCGAACTCTTAGTAACTAAAGTCGATTTAGTGAAACTTCAAAGAAGCTAGAGAGGAATCTACTCAAATCTCAGTGCATCATATCATAATGGTAATAATCCTTTAACGAATCTGGATTTCAAAATTCGGTTAGCACATATGAGCATAGTACTAAGTCTCGGTTTAAGACTTGATCTCAAAATATGGTCGTCGCTGCTTGACCTTAGGCCTCGTCTGATTGATGAATTCGGAGGGAAAATCCCCATGTTCCATTCCCCCTCCCCTCCCTTTCATCTCCTCCCACCCCTTTCCCTCGTATTTTGCTATCCAAACACACCCTTAGTCTATCTCTATGAAAGCGGCTGATAGCATCTCAAAATAGGTTGTGGTACCTTTCAAAACCTTGGTAAATTAGACGTGTTTTGGTGTTCCAGCTGAGATTGGTGTAGGAGACCTCATCTGACGCCCCTTAACTATGAAAACTATGTACTTAATCTATTGATTGTAGGTGAAACTTCTCTGTAAATTGTGGCTTGTTTTGCATACTATAAAGAACCACTGACTAATTTTTTAGCTTTGGATTTCTGATGGAACAAAGCAAAATGAGTCAGTAACTGGTGTTTTTTTAATTGTGGTAAAGGAGTCCTTTGCTGCAATCATGCAATTTACCTTTTGGGTCATCTGGAAACTGTCTTTATCTCTAACACCGGGGTAAGGATGCACATATGTGACCCCATCAAACTTTGCATTTTGTGGGTGTACTTGAAATACTAGAGTATCCGTCTTGAACTTAAAACGGGTCAAATAGCATAGATAAGACAAATTCAGGATGCCTATATAGAAGTATTAGCAAAAAACTTATCCTATCTATGCAAGTGAGATGTTATTTGGCCCGTGATATATCCGTCTTAAATCCAGTTAGAAGTATATAAAACCCCATACAAAAATTAGAGAAAATACTGTGCTACTTCTTTGTTATAAATCAAGGGATTTTAGGCCAATGGTCGCTGTTTAAAGGTTTTTGCTGACATATTTTCAGGCATCATTATGATCGTATTAATAGCGCAACGAACAAGACAATCTGGTAAGATTTAGAAGATGACAATTGAATCAATGGTTTTGGAGCACAAGTAGACAAATTGATTACAACAAATAGTCCGAAAAAGTGGGAGAGCTGTTGCTGTTTCAGGTACATGGCATTCCAAAGAAGATGACAAAGAGAGATCAAGAAGATAGAGCAAAATGTGATCCAAGGGGAAAGGCAATGTGTTAAATGGAGCAAAGTTGAAGTTGATAAACTCATGATCACCTGAAATACCTACCATTTTTACGAGAACATGGAAGTTGGAGATGTGTAATGAAATTGAGCTTATACAAGTAATTGCATGCATCAGTTTTCTGTTTTACTCTCTCTTTTTCTTTTTCGTGTGGTTTTCAAACCCTTATGCTATCAGCCGACTTTACCCAACTGCTGTCAAAAAAAAAAAAAGAAAAAAAAGATTAGTTTGTTTTTCTTGGGGAAAAAATATTGTTCAAAGGCATTAACCCTGCCCCCATTCTAAGATCAAGGTTAAGGTATATCACATATTCACATACATCTTGTGAGATCGGGGCGTTTTAAAATAAATGGAGGTCATGCGCTCCACAAAAAAGACGAAGCCCAAATGTATTATAAATCAAGGTTTGGATTGATTTCCATCAATAAAAGTTGTAAATTTGATAACCAAAATCAGGGACTAGGCTCTGTGCTCATGACTGAATAGGTCCTTTGAACGATTGATGAATGAAATTTGGTGATTAAATGTAACAAACATGACTCGTAATAGCTTTGCACTCGGTGTTTTGCTGAACAATTTTTTTCTCAAATCCATTTTTTTATGTTATACGTCCCTACCTAGGCTATGATGTGAATTTTTCAGGTATAAACCTGGTATGGACGTGAAATATTCACGTCCCGACCTAAGTTTGGACGTGTCACGTGGATGTTTCACGTCCAAATCAAATGTGGACATACCGAAAACACTTATTGATCAAGGTAAAGACAATAACTCGTTGAAATAAACAATTTGCATAAAGAAATTGAGATTTTTTCATCTCTCTTAATAGAAGGATATAGTTTCCCTCTCCAAAATTCCAACGTCACCGTCATACTAAAAAAAACAAATGATTTGATGTGCACCGGTCCAAAAACGGACTGGATCGAACAGGAATCGGAATCGACAAAAATCTCAGATCAGAACCGGACCAAATTACAAAAATTATGGAGTGGAAAAATCCCGTCCAAGACCGGACCGGTTGGACTGGAATTTATTTTTACATACTCACTTTTTCAAATTCCGGTCCATTGGACCATATCAGACCGAATTAAGTAGGCCCACAATGTTTTTTTAGATATATTTTAAGAAGAAAAAAATCAAATAACAATAATTCCAATATTCCACCGGATAAAACCAGGATCTTAAAAAATGTTGGACTAAGAACTTCCATTTCGGTAGAATCCGGTCCGACTAGTCCATTTTTCCGATTTCCAGTCCAAACCGAATTTTACACACCCTTATTCACTTCACTACAATCCCTTTCTCTCCAATCCCTATTCAAACATCCCCTAAATGTTACTCTATACAAATTACAAACACACCTAAACATGACAACAGAGTTTATTAGGCTTTTGTATAGCACATTTTGTGACACCAACCTTCCTTGTGCCTGTTGGCTGAGCCTTCATATTGAGTTGTGAAGAGGTCCCTCAGTCATAGGTCAAGGGTTCGAGGATTGGTATTGGAAAGGAGGGAGTATAATTGTTAACCATAAGGTATTCTTAAATACCTTTCTTTTTTCTCTAGGCTCTGTCAACTACATTGTTTACATTTCAAATTTCTAATGATGAAATAAACATTTACAATCAAATTAAAATGCTCCTCGTTTTCTTATTATTTTGTCAAATAATCGGTATCACCGAAACCTAAACTTGACACTTAACTTTTCTACCTTCTTTTAATTATTCTTCTGGCGATATGAATGCAATATCTAGGTTGCACGGACACGCCGCATATTTAGCGTCCCCGTGCCGGACACCGTGTCGGACACGGACACGCCTTGGACACGCCACAAAACGTTCTGGACACGTCGAAAACCGTGTCCCCGGTTTTTATTTAAATCGGAAACGTGTCGGACACGGCTCAACCATGTCGGACACGGCCCGTCCTGAGTCGGACACGCCAGTTAGGCATTTTCAAATAAAACAGAACCCCTGACTTTTCATTTTTTTCAATTTGACGGCATGATTACATCAAAACCAAAGCCTCTTCATTCCTTAT
>JAGPOY010003859.1:9944-21401 GCA_018983105.1 Silene uniflora | reverse complement strand
GTTTAATATATCATATTCTCCCTCCAAATCACATTTAGGCCCTGTTCTTTTGGACTGAAACTGTCTGAACTGAACTGAACTGAACTTAATGGAGCTGAACTGAACTGAACTGAACTTATTGGAGCTGAACTGAACTAAACTGAACTGAAGTAAAAGTTAATTTGTAAAGATAAGAGCTGAACTGAACTGAACTGAATGAGTTGAACTGAACTGAACTGAACTGAACTGAATCGAGCTGAACTGAACTGAAATGAACTGAAATTAAAACGCTCTTCATAAATAAATTAAAAGTAAATAATTAATGGAGACAAAGAAAATTGGGAGCAATCAATTAATATTTGTCACTCTTCCCTCCATTTTAATAGTTGTGTAGACATTTTAAAGTCTCATATTTTTAAACGCGTACCTATACAAATTATAAAATGACACTTATGAACATTGATACAAATTTCCAATTCGAAAAACAATATCAATTCCTCGGTTAAAAATAAGTTGTAGATGGGAATTATAGTCTATTTACAGATTCAGAGTATTCCATTGCAAACGAAATACTCAATAAGATTACAAGTTATTCGTTTAGTGGAAAATAATAAGATACCGCCATCCGACATATATAAATTAAACATTCTACGAATAAGAATACAATAATGTCCAAACTTATGAGAAAAAGTTGTATCCTCACAAGTACGTATATGTTGGCCTAATCCTTGATAAAAGAAGGATGTCTAAGAACTAACAAAAGATTTACTCGTACTATATATGTGCAGGTTAGAGCATATTTATCCCGTTTTCATCTTCAAGTCGATATTGTTGTCCCGGACTTAGGCCCTGTTCTTTTGGACTTGAAGTCACCCCTTTAAGTTCAGTTCAGTTCCTATAAGTTAAGTTAAGTTCAGTTCAGTTCCTATAAGTTCAGTTCAGTTCAGTTCCTATAAGTTAAGTTCCTATAAGTTCAGTTAAGTTCCTATAAGTTAAGTGTAGACGAGTTCATATGACTCATATTACTTGTAAAAAGAATAGTACGCTTTAAATTAATGAAAAAAAATTCAAATAATAAAATTATCCTATAAACATTATTTTTTAAAATACAAAAATTTTAAAAAAAAATAAACAAAATAAGAACTTGTATAAAAAATGAAAATGAAGATGAAGATGATGTTAGTGAAAATGAAAATGAAAGTGACGAGGAAGATGATAATATGGAAATAGATGGTTAAAAAAAATGTAATATGTAATTATTTTATATTATAATGTATTGTCGTACTTGTATAAAAAATTAACTTATATAAAACGCAAAATTTTTATAAGTTCACTTCGAGTTCTATAAATTCAATTCAGTTTCTATAAGTTCAGTTCAGCTCTTATAAGTTCAGTTAAGTTCCTATAAGTTAAGTTCCTATAAGTTTAGTTAAGTTCCTATAAATTAAGTTCAGTTAAGTTCCTATAAGTTCAGTTCAGTTCAGTTAAGTTCCTATAAGTTCAGTTCAGTTCAGTTCAGCAACTTAAAGTCCAAAAGAACAGGGTCTTACCCCAACTTACAAAGGGAATAAAACACTATTCAACTTTATTATACCAAACCCATGTGAGAACCGTAGACAAAAATGCTTCCAACCAAAGCCATAATGACAAAAACCTTAAACAATTGCATTACCATTTTTCTCATACCATAAATTCAATTCCCTTTCTATATAAAGCCCATTTCCTCAATACTTAGATCTAAATCTTACACTTCCATTTAATACATCAAAGTACCAAAAACATTAAAAAAAAATTTATTATTTTTGCAACAAAATGAAGCTCACTTCATGTTTTTTCATAGCATTTCTCTTCATACTTTCATACATTATATTACCAACACAATCAACCTCAATTCTTAGACCAATAAAAACAACTTCTTCAATAACACAATTCCTCTACGCGCACAACATAGTGCGTGCACGACACGGTCTTCGCCCGTTAACATGGAGTACTAAGCTAGCCAACTATGCAAAATGGTATGGAAATCAAAGGAGAAGAGATTGTGCATTGATTCACTCTAGTGGATCATATGGTGAGAACATATTTTGGGGGTCAGGAAGTAAGTGGAGCCCACGCGACGCGGTAGGCGCGTGGGCTTCCGAAGAGGCTTACTATAACTATAATGCTAATTCATGTAATGGTAGAGATTGTTGGCATTATACACAACTTGTTTGGAGAAGTTCAAAACAAGTTGGTTGTGCTAAGATTAAATGTGTAAGTGGAGATACATTTATTGTATGCGAGTATAATCCTCATGGGAATACTATAGGTGAAAGGCCATACTAGTCCTAGTTGTCGTTATCTCGAGTAATGAATATCGGTTTCAGTTTTGATCCAGGATTACGATCATTGTGTTATAAATGTGGTTGATAGTTGATACCACATTGGTACAACCACCGTCGGCCCACCGTGATTTGAACTTCTCCTGAAAACTGCCATTTTTATTTGATCGAGAGACTCTCGAAGCCTCGACTGCGTCTTGTACAAGTTCACATTTGATCGTTGTTTTTTCTTTCTTTTCAATCATATGTTATGTATACATAAATTGTTTGTAATAACACTCTTGATAAAATGTTGTCTATACACCATGCGATTTGGTATGTTCTTAACCTGTCTTAAACTTAAGACGGATAATGTCCGTCTTAAATGAAAATTTGTGTACACCATGTAATCTATATTATACAGTATGTTTATTCCAAATTTGCAACTCAGAAGTCATATCTGACCACTGATTGCGGAAAAGTCTGCCTATTAAGTCAAGGAAAAAAGAACAAAACCTGGGATTGAAATGACCCTTGCAAAAAGGGAGATAATCATCTACTACTTCTTTAGTAGAAGCACCGCCTTTGTCGGACATTTTCTTGCTCCTCCGTTCTATTGTTCTAGTCATTTATTTATCTTTGATTAATATAACCTTCACAAAAATAAATACGGAGTAAAAGATAAGCAACGGCCAAAGTTTCATGAAACTCCATCTGATTAGGCATCATACTTACCCTACTTTTTTATACATAAGGTAAATAAAGTATTAATCGGATTACAGACCAGTAAGGCGACGTTGAGATTAGATTAACTAGGCATCTAGGATTAAGCATGAGCAATGTTGTACAAAATTTCCCAATGCGCCTACTGCGACAAAAGATCATCAATGTTTTAGCAACTTAAAGTCCATATATACAGTTATACACTTGTATTGACCTTAGGTCCAGGACTAGCCCAGAAATCCCACATCAGAAAAGCCGATACACGCCATTCTTTTGGTAGATAATGAACTCTGCCTCAAGGCCAACAAGCAAATTCCTTATGTCTTCACTTGAACCTTTAAAATGTTTCAAGATTTCATCCAGACCAACCTACAAGAATTAGCTGGAAATGAGATGCCGAGAGGGCGAGAACTGTATTTAACTTCATTCTGTGTTTTTTTTAGGTTGAACATTGAATAAGGAATAGCATATACTTACCCCATTCTCATAGTTTTGAATCCATTCTACTATAGAACTCTGAGTGGCCTCCGGTGGTCCGGAATTGTTGCTGTCCTCCTGATTGATTTTAGATTGTTTTGAGCTAAGTTTATCGGCTTCTGGGCTGTTACCGTTTTTTTCCAAATTTTGATCATCATCATGGGTCATCATTGCACGGCAAATCCTTATATGAGAGTAGCTTATCTGATATCATTACGGTTGTTAGTTAAACTCGTACATTCAACCGTCTACTCCCCATTTGTTGGAGTCCTTAAGGCATCAGGATAACTTTCTTCTTGTAATGACACAATAATACAGAAAAGGAGTGGAACAAACACACATAGTTGGCAACCACTTACATCTTCGGGTAATTCATCTTTGATGGGTTTCAACTTCCCAGAGCCAACCTTTTTAACGGCGCCCATTATATTTGTGCGCATTTCAGATGTTAGTTCAATCTCATCACAGAGTCTATGCCAATCTACTTCAAACCCTTCTTGGGCAGCCTCTAGAAGATAGCCTAGAACAGTTTCTTCTTTAATTGGAGCAGATCTACCGGGGAAGTTCTATCATTAAAAGAGAAAGAAAAGTATCAGATTACAAGAAGGGCCTATTATTGAATTTCTACACAAGACGCAAAGCAGTTGGCTCAATTCGTCTTTTATAGAGCCATGTATGATACTACAACATAGGTACTATCGCTATCATTAAGTGAGCCGTGCTTAAGGTGTGACGGTCTTTTAGCATTTGTGCAGCCTGGTTAGTCTTGTGTACAATCCATCTTCAAAACATGAAAGACATTAAGAAAAGTAACAGAAAAGGAAAAAAAACATACAGCAATCTTCTGAATAGATAGTCCGTTTTCATGCCACATTTTCCATGCATCAAACCTGGCCCGTGTTAGTTTTGTTTGGTTGCCTGGTAGAGCAGTTACTTTTCTTGTTTGTAGAGTTTGTACGTTCATTTTTCCATCCAATGATAAGTTAAGTGTTTGTGACACATTCCGAATTGCTTGAAGAAAATGATCCCCATGGGTTACAACAAGATGCTACAGTATGTATAAAGTACAGTGTTAAATACTCTTGTTGGTGATACAAAGCTAGAAATTGCAAATTAAAGAAAACAAAGGATCTGAAGTGAGAATCGAAATCACTGGCTGCAGGTAGTGTAGACACATAGTCAAGAATCCGGTAATAAACAATGCAACAGTTTTACACTGGCTGCAGGTAGTCTACTTTTCAAGCATATCAAGAACTTCAGATCGCTCAATTCGTGTCCAAAATCTCTTAAACGAGCACCATGTAAATAACTGTTCACTACCTGATTGACACCATCAATGTTAGCTAGTCTTGCTTTAGTTGATGGCCTGACCAGTGCAATTTCCTTGATTGTTGCATCGCCACAGACAGCATATCTAAGGATTCAAAAGTCAGGATCAGAAGATCAATGGTCGATAAATTCTAGAATATAGCAAAAACTAGAGAAAATGGAAACATACGGCGCAGTTCCTGAAACTCTAGCTAGTTTCATCCTCTCTTCTAGAAGTGCTTGATAGAGCTTAACCTCATCCTAATGAAAAATATGGCATATGAGTTCACAAGATAATTATTAGAAAAATAAGAGTGAAACAGTATGAGATATACGTTGTCCTTTTAAGACGTTCCAATAGGTCATATACCCCATCCCTTCTTGCGCCACTCTTAAGATTCTTTAAAGCTAAAATGACATAAACTAGTTGCTTTGCAATATATACACTATGTCCTGCTATTATATTTCTATTACCAACCTCTGATAATCCTTCATACTCGGAGGGAGTAGAACTTTTCGGACCTTTCACTTGTTGATTTTGTGAGCTTTGAATCTCCTCCTCGCACATCTCATCAAGTAATGGCAAGACCAAGGGTGGTTGCCAATCAGGGCGTGCAGAACGGAGGTATTCTACTCCTTTGTCACTGACACTGAATTGAAAACATATATGCAAAGATAAAAGCCCACTGAACAACAAATTAACATATGTAACTCAGATGAAGCCTTTCAAAAGACCAATTGCTCACCTCACAATTCCGTAAATATCACTGACTGTCTCCTTCAGAAGACCTGTGTAATTTTCAAGTTAATCAAAAGATGTGGAATGAGCGTAGCAGTTCAGATCAAAGCCAAGGTTTTATTTAAGATTACAAATTACAAAACATGTAGAAAAGGCAAAGCATATACTCCATTACTCCCTACTTGAGGCAAAATGATTTAAATCTATAGCTTAGCACAATTCACGGTAAAGTTGCGAAAAATAATTAACTCGCTTGATATACCTTGAGAAATCAGGAGAGAAGCTAGAGCCTTCCACCAATTAGAAGAGTAGGCCTTCCCAAGACCATGCAATGGGAGCCTGTCAAACTGAGCTTTGACAATTTTCTTTGTCTTCAAAAGATAGGGGAAATAATCAATAAAGGAAGAAGAATATACTTTTAAACATTGATGTATACAGGGAAATTAAAACATTGAGGTAATGTTGTTGGGTCAATTTGCGTGAGACATTGAGGTAATGTTGTTGAACTCATTAAACGACAGCAGCAGAACACGAGTGTAGAATATACTTTTTGAGCAAGCTTACCCGAGAGCCTCGAAGAACATTTATAGGCAAATTAACCCCCCAATTCTCTCGGCATGATTTAATACAAGTCATTAGAAGAAATGCTTCTCTTGACACATCACGCTCCTTTCGTGTAGTGGTGCAGTTATCACAATTGCCTGTAACCATTTGATTTCAAACATGATCATTTAACCCCCCTCTCCTATGCAGTAAGAAAAAGATGTTATTAATTGAAACAATTGCAACAACATACCGCAAGCTTCAGTTGGGACCTTTTCACCAAAATGTTCCAGTAGGAATTTCCTTCTGCAAGTTGTCACAAAGCAAAACTGCTGTGCGGCCTTCAGAGACTCAACAACAGCTTTTCGTTGAGTTACCTAAAAGCCGTAGATAATGATACATCAGCAACAACAAGCATTAAGAGCAACCCGACCGAACAAAGAAAAAAAAAATAACATACTCTTCGCAAGCCGCTGCAATAGAAATCCGACTTTGCGAAGTCACTTCTTGTGTAATAGAGCCAGCACACAGAAGCTATACCATCTCTCCCACATCGTCCACTCTCCTGATAATATGCTTCTAAACTCTTGGGACATCCATAATGTATCACAAGCCTTATGTTTGGTTTATCAATCCCCATACCAAAAGCAATAGTAGCAACAACAACACGCAACTCATCTCTAATGAATAACCTGGGCAAACCAATGACAGCTATGTGAATCAAATGAGGGAAATGAAAAAACACGTGAAACAGCACCAATTAAAATGAGAAACACCAATTTGAATAACATTGAATTTCGAGGGACGCTGATACTTTTACTAAAACCAGGAGACTATTGAAATCGATGTTGGAGCAAACATCAATTTAATCAATGAAATCATTAAAATTACATCAAACGACCTATTGCAGCTACCACATAAGAGACAACCTAGGTGACTTACTTATGTGTCTCTTCCCGAGTTCTATTATTCATTTGACCATGATACATTCCAGCCTTAACCTCTGCGCTTTGAAGCAGCTGGTGAATCTGATAGAATAAAAATACACAAGGGAATCAAGTTAGTTGATGGTTAATAGTAAAAAGTGAACTGTGTTGCAATACTACATATCCTCATGAATATTCATTCACAAGTCATGCTTGTCCTGGGAGTATGTATTTCTCCTTGCAGAAGAACAGGAGGTGTGTCTTTTTCACAAAATTAGAGAAATATCTATTAAGATCACAATACCTGCTCAACATCTTTAATTGTGAGGCAGTAAATGATTGTTGATCCACCACTAGCCACTGACTTTATGACTTCTTGTACAAGCTCGTCCAGAAAGGAGGAATCACGACTGATAGCCTTAGCACCATAGAAGATATTCTTACGATCAAACGAGCCAACAGCGATGTAAGGATCCTTCATGTTCAATGATCTAATTATATCTAAACGGACCCTGGGTGACAAAAAAATAAATTACAAGTATTTCAGATGTTGGCCTTTCAAAAATAGTAGTGAATAACAATTGTGACTTTGTGAGAGATCTATATGATTCTTCTAATATTATTATGACCGATCTCTGACAGCAAGAAAAGTGTCCAAGCATCTAAAGTGAGAAAAAACCTCTTGTCTCAAACCGGTTGTAAAGGTTCTAAGATGATGTCCAACATTGTGTCCAAATTAATAAAAGACGGCAGTCCAAACCATTGATTACTTTTTATCCTTTACGATATCATTTTTAACAAATTTAAATGACTACCAATGTAGTATGTATTCCAGTAAAACAATATGGGGGAGGGGGACTATTTGTTCCTTCACTTACTTTTCTGTTGCAGTTGCAGTCAAGCTGATAAATGGAACATCTGGAAGAATTGGACGCAATTGGTCTAGCTGTTTGTACTCCACCCTGAGAAAAATTTTACGAGGGAAGTCAACAACATTGACGGGATTCCTGGATAGTACAATATTTTGCAGGAACTATCGATCAGAGAGTGACAAGTCAGTAAAATGCAATTTCAGCCAAAATCAGACCAATAGAGGCAGAAATGACTACACACAAGAATAGACCAAGATAACAATTACGAAAGAACAAAATAGTACATTTGAGATGATGAATACTAGCCGCAAGAGTATAGAGCAACTAACCTAACATTGTTGCTTCTGCAACACATTACACACATAAGTATCAGAAACAAAAATAAACATGTTGGCAATAACTTCAAGATTCAAAGAGCAATAGACCATTACTGAAGCAGTGTACAGAAAAGACGCCCCCTTCGATAATAAAAAGGACCATGTATCGTAATGTGTAGACAACACAGAAGCTAGAAGAGTTACAGAAATCTCAAATGGAAAGAAAATGAAGCAGGTAAAAAGTAAATGAGACACTGTCATTATAACCTGAAATTGTGACCCCATTCTGATATGCAGTGTGCTTCATCCACAGCCAAAAGACTAATTCCAATCTTGAGCAACTTTGTCCAAAAGCTGCAAACGTAGACAAGACAAGGACGCACCTTTAAGGCAGGCAAGCAGTAAACAGTCTTTACAAGTAGGTAGCTCAAAGAATTTTGTTCTTTAACATATGCAATATTAAGTTTCACCCCTGAGGTATCGACAATGCTTTCTCCGGGGTCATGAATAACAAACTATAACTGCCAGATTCAGCTTGGGCCTGCACTGTTCGATCAGTTTGAGTGGAACCCATGTAGTCCGCGCTGATGCCACGTTGTTTCAGAGCCATTACCTAACAGACAATAGCCATGTTTATGTCCACTAGCTGACCCCTACAGCAATGAGTAAACAAAAAGTAATAACCATGATAATCACCTGATCCTGCATCAATGATAGCAGTGGGCTGACCACAACGCCAGTTTTCCCAGAAATCAAAGGGGGAACTTGGTAACTGCATTAGGCAACCATTGTTAGAAATAGTCAGTGGCCCTTACAAGTCACAATTAACTTATGTCATCAAATTCAAATAGATGTTAATTACCCGCAATAAGCAACAAAAAATCATCAGGAAATAGTTACATGATGAACAACAGCTCAAGATTGCAGATTTTTCAGTTGTGACTTATGAGGAGACTTAAAGACTAGCTTACACACAAATGGAGCTTACAAAAAGACCATTACGAGCTAAACTAGCGAACATGCACGCATGCACACGGACACCTCACAATGTGCAATTTTGATACTGTATCCCCAGAGTACTTCCTTAATATCAAACCTAAATCTAAAGTTGAACAATTAACATTCCCTCAGAAATGGGGGCGAATTTAAAAGGAATCACATATATGACGAAGATGGATGTTAACAAACCAAAGAGATTTGCCGCTGCCAGTAGCCATGATAACCAAACAATCCTTTCCTTCCAGGACTTTCTCGATTACTTCCTTTTGGTATAGCCTAAACGTCGAGAAACCAAAGAATTTCTGCAACACCAAAAATTACACTCGTATGTAAAACAAATTCATAAATCAAGATGATAGCATTGGCTCAAATTCAAACTAAAGTGTCTAAAGTAGACCTACCGAAACTCAGAATCTCTACAATCACCAAAACTTACGCATTATGCAAAACAAAAGCAGCAATTAAGATGTCATTACTCAAATCGAACAACATTTTTTAAACAACAACTCACAAAGCTAAGATTTCCTGCAACACTACAGTGATTAAAATGTCATATACTCATTCGAACTACGATGTTTAAACCAGACCTAACAAAACTGGTAATCTCTACAAACACCAAAACATACCCATTATGCAAAGCAAATACTGTAATTACAATGTCATATTCTAATGTTAGAATTACAGTGTTTAAACTAGACCTTACAAAACTCATAATCTCTACAAACACCGAATATCAAGCATTTATGTTAAACAAATACAGTAATTAAAATGTCATATCTAATGTCCGAATTACAGTGTTTAAACAGACCTACCAAATTTCATAATCCCAACAAACACCGAATATCATGCATTATGTAAAACAAATACAGCGTTCGAACTTAACCTAACAAAATTCAGATTTTCTGCCATTATGCAAAAAACATATACAGCAATTCAAATGTCCTACACTCAAATTCAAACTACTGCATTAAACGTAACCTATTGAAACTCAGATTTCCGGCAACAGCGAAAATTAAACTACAGCAATTAAATCAGCTCAAATTTGAGCAAGGCCGCAACGGTAATTAAACTTAACATAATCAACTCAGATTTTCGGCCGATGCCGAAAATCACACATTATGCAAAACAAATACAGCAATTAAAATGTTATTAACTCAAATTTGAACAACAGTATTCAAACTAAACCTAACAAAACAATAAAACATTGAACTCCGCAAAAAACAACTCCCTCTCTCCCGGTCATTTGTTGTCCTTTCTATTAAGAATGAATTTGATGAGTAATTTGATCGTTCACCCTCACTTCGTTCCACTTGTCACTTAGTAATTCGCTCTTTCCTCTTTCCTTAGTTTTTGTGCCAAAAACAAAGTACAACAAATGTCCGGGACGGAGAGAGTACATTAATTGAAAATTGAAATTATCATATACTAAAATTTCAACTACGATATTCAAATTAACGATAACAGCGTATAACAACAACTTCAACAACAAGTAATAATCCATAAATTAAAGAAAAACAGTGAATGAAATTTGAAAGAGACAGAAATGTATTTACTTTTAGAGTAGTCCCCATTTTCCGAAACGCGGTATGGCGTTGCGGCGGCGAAGACGACGGTGACGGCGGGAATGTTTGTCGCCGTGCGATAACTGTTGGTGTAAATAAAAGTGTTGATAAAAGCGTCACTAGTTTTTAGTCGCTTTATTTTCACAGGTTTATAGTGGGGGCCTGGGAGGGTATGCGACTGGTATTCCTTTTGTGCGCTATGGGTTTCCCGCTTCTTTTTTTCACCGCGTCTCGGTTTTAGATGATGGTAATTTATTTTCGTAGTTGCGACTTGCGAGGGTGGGGATTATACATTTATACAGCTGATTTATTATCATCAATTATGAGCTTTATTATAAAAATTTTTTGAGTTAATTCACTGAAATATTAAGCTCGCAGTACGCATTTTACTCATTACAGTAGGCTTATGACCATTTTACCCTCCTCATTTCCTGTCACCTCCAAGAAGTAATTGTACTACGTTGAAAAAAGAAAAAAAAAAATGAAACCTTCGTACTACAGCAACCAACGAAATTCCAACTATTAGTACGACTCACCCTCCTCCACCGCCCACCGACGACCACCTCAATCGCCGTCAGTAGCCTTTCCCACCACTGGTAACCCTCACGTGCCTCCTATAGTCGAGCATCGCTTCTCATTGCACTAGACTAGTCGATTACCGCCACTCGCGTCGGACTTCATTTCACGCCACCCACCGCACGACACCCTTCCT
>JAGPOY010003858.1:0-12635 GCA_018983105.1 Silene uniflora | reverse complement strand
CTGGGCCGTGTCATTTTCTCCTCTCTAGAATAGTGTCATTTCCCCCGACATGGTTAACACTGATTGTCAACGGTGAACACCCTCGAAAATAAAATAAAAATAAATAAAAAATTAAAAAAATGAAGTCAATAAATTAGTCAGTAAAATTCCTCTCACAGTCTCCCAAACCGCCCCCTTATTCCAAACCTTCTCAATAGTTTTACTCTTTTAAAGTACATTGATTCTCTCTTCTCCATCTTCCTCCCTGAAAAAAACCTCAAATTCCTGCAAAATGGAGACTGCAAATCCACCAGTAGCAGTAAAAAAGCAAACTTTAACAGCAAAAGCAATAATACACCAGAAATATGGCACAGAAGCATGCTATAAAATCGAAGAAGTTGAAGAAAAGCCTTCTTCTAATGTATTATGTCCTGGTTTAACTCTTCCTCAAAAGGGTCCTTCTCTTTTTCGCTGTTTCTTACAACTTCCTGACATTTCTGTTGTTTCTGAGCCTTGTAAGAAGAAAAAAGATGCTCAACAATCTGCTGCTCAGTTGGCTTTACTAAAGGTTAAACCTTTTTTATGATTTTAATGTGGGAATTGTTTGATTTGGTAATGTGGTTTTATATCGAATTATTGTATGAGACGGTCTCATTTGACGAATTTATTTAATGGGTAGTTGTGAATTTGAGACGGGTTTAGTGGGTAAATGGGTGAATTTATTATTGTTATTGCATTCTGGTTTTATATCGAATTATTGTATGAGACGGTCTCATTTGACGAATTTATTTAATGGGTAGTTGTGAATTTGAGATGGGTTTAGTGGGTAAATGGGTGAATTTATTATTGTTATTGCATTCTGGTTATATATCGAATTCTTGTATGAGACGGTCTCATTTGACGAATCCGTATGATGGGTAGGTATGGGTTTTAGAATGCTGTAGTGGGTTAGTGGGTGATTTTTTTTTTTATTCTTGTGGTTCCCTCCTTCCCTTCTGTTTGCAGACAATCATTTGCAATTGTGGTTGTATCTCGAATTCTTGTGTGAGACGGTCTCATTGGAAGAATCCGTGTGTATATGTGTGAATTTGTTCTTCTGGTTCCCTACTTCTCTTCTGGTTGCAGATAATTTCTTTGCATTCTGGTTTGATGATAGTATGGAGTGGTTTTTTGAACATGCATTGTGATCTTGTGGGTCCTTTGGTTGATGATAGTTTACTGTGTTTTCTGTTTTCTGTTTGCATATTTTTAATCTGTTGAAAGTTGATTGCTTTTGGATTTTTGGGGTTATGTTTGCTGATAGTGTCTGTTTAGTGTAATTTCTGTAATTATTACTGCATGTCTGGGTTCTGGGCTTTGTGTATTAATCCACCTTGCTCCATGATGCAATTCTATGTACTCCGACAGTTTGCTTTGGTCGAGTGTTGCATGTGGGAAGTGTCCGACATGACATGACACTTCCAGACTTCATTTTAGAAAGAAAAAAAAAATTGAAAATTTCGTGGAAATAGCAGTATCAGACATTGGGACACCGTGTCATGTCCGTCACTCACAGCTAAGTCGGAGCAACATAGATGCAATTTGGTTCAAGTTACATAATTGAAACCCTTTCATGAATTGGTACATATGTTTGTTGTCGGGCGTGGGATTTGTCTTGGCGGAGATATCGGTAACAACGAATGTTTGTCATTTGTGTAAGAATTGAAAATGTAGAACTGGGATTTGATGTAATAGGTAAGAAGATGAATACAAATAGATATAAATTGAAGTTGCAAAGTGCTCCTTCCTATTTATTCTGATCAATTTTGGTTAGATAACAAAATAGATCATCATTTGCTAATGCAGAAAAGACAGATGCGAGTCATGCGACACTGACTTGTCAAAAGTTCAATGATATTGCTAATGCAGCTATGTTATTTCTAATAAACACCACTTCTTGCAGCTTGGCATTGATTCTGAGTCAAGCAGTCCGACAGATGCTGTGGATGAGTTGGTGTCTCGTCTTACGTATATGTTTTCAAATGAGGTTGGTTCACGCCCATTTCTTAGTTCCCTTTGGAAGCCATCACGTGGCTAAACATTTTGCTCGTTACTGCTTTGGCGAATAATTTTTTGAGAACTTTGCTTTCATTTATCTGACTCATTGGTAGATGCTAGTTGTAGTTCAGCAAGATAGAGCTTGCATTTCATAAAGGTTATTACGGTCAGAATATTCTTTAGGAACAGCCGAACAGTTGCATTAGCAAAAACCTTGACCCTGGACTTACTAAGTTCCACATTGTTGTCTACTTGCAAACTTAATAGGAAAGTTAACTGAGAATTAGTCTTATTCTTACAAAAATTAAGATATCTACAAGTAGAAAATAGTGAATAATTGATCAGAAGGTCGTGGAAAAAAGGCACCAAGTAAAACACGGTATGTGAAATTATCTTGAAAATGTACAATTAGTGCTTTGGAGAAAAATTCCCTTACATTTTCATATGGTTCGCTCCCCTTTATTGAGGGTCATTATGTTTGCATATTTCTTATCATTAGCATCTCATGTAACTGAATCTTCTTAAGCAAACTTACTTGTTTGGGAATCCAAAACAAGGGGCTCCTAGAAACCGTATTGATGAAGTAAAAGGTCTCTTACTGTACGACAGATTTTTATGTCATTAATCCAATGCTGTAGAGGTCCTTCGAACTTCTAAGCAATAAACGTGCCGTTGTCATATGACAGCTTTATTTCTTTAGTAACATTCAGTTAAATGAATTTAGTCTTTGACTCTAAGACTCTTTAGCTTTTAAATTCAGTTATGTGTTATGCTTCATATGATTCATTAATTATGACCGGTACTTACCTTCTTTTAATTTTTAGTTTCTATCATCACTTCACCCATTGAGTGGTCACTTAAAAGCAGTGTTACGGAGAGACGACAAACGTTGTGGCTTGCTTCCTTTATACGCTGTAATATCTTGTGATCCGAAGCTTGTAAACTTATGCAAATCCATTGATGCAAGGGTTGAATCAAATCCTCTATTGTCTATCCCTATTGTGAAAGGAGCTGTTGCCAGATTATCCGAACTTGTTATTTCCGAGGAGGAGCTTTGGATCAAGAGGAAGGAGCCGTACCCTTCAGATGCTATACCATCTTTGGACAATCAAGAGTCAGATATAATCAATGGGGGTGTTACAGTTACAAAGGCGGTCTATATTCCACCTTCACTTGATAAGGATGTAGTCTCCTTAAGTATGAACATGTGTTCAGATGTTTATTACCTAGATATTATTGCACAAGAGCTTGGTGTTGTTGATGCCTCAAAAGTCCTCATCTCCAGGTGAGTTGACAGTCATTTTGCGCATAGAAAAGTTGGCTGTAACTCTGTAAGAGAATGTTGTCCTAAATATATCAGTTTAATATAATTCTATTATTTTGCAGGACAATTGGCAAATCATCTTCTGAAATGAGATTGTATATTTCTGCTCTGGAGGCCAAAAATTTGATTTCAGATCCAGAGTCCCATAACACAAAGGATGTTTCTTCTGATAGCTCCTTTAATATACGTGCTAGTTACTTGTTGGGCCAGCATGTTTATGGCAATGTAATATTAGCATCTGTGGGATACACGTGGAGAGGTGCTGAGCTGTTTCATGAAGATGTATCTGTACGCTCCTATTTCAGGTTATTTTCTTGCGTCTTTGTTCAGTAAGATATGTTTGTCATTATTCTTAATGGAACATTGCACTGTCATGTGTCAGTGAATTTGTTGCCTATCTCGCACTTGTTTGTTGCTATGTGTTTACAATGAGCCTTATAATAAGGTGGTTCTTAAGTAGTATTTGCTGAACTTGGAAGGTCTACACTCCGTCTACCCGTTGGTTTAGTACCCTAGATTTTGCCAAGGCATGTTGAAGATGGGAAATGAAGGCATAAGAGCTACTCCGTACAATATAGACTACAACATGGGACATCAACTCAAATTTCATACTTAAAGAAGAAAGGAAGATATAACTCGTTTGGTAAAAAAATTTGAAATTCTGGCCACAGACGTGATCCGTTACGTTACATCCGCGATATCCTGATACCGATATTTCCTGACCATTACCGCCTCCCCGACGAGTCTGCATTTTAACAGCTCCTTGTGCGCACACGTATGACATACAAAAGGAGGGTTATTTGAGGATGGAGTGAGTATGTGCATCTTAGCCTAATTTTTGTAATTGGCGCAATAGGAAGTTCATAAATGCAGATATTGCTCGCATGAAATGTGAAAATGAGTAAGAGATCTATAATTGATGGTAAGTGGTAGTTAGCATGAGGAGAGACATAGAATTTGGAATTTTCAGTACATACTCTACCAATATCAGATATACGAGACTTGCTTATCTTGATTTTTGCGGTATTGAAATGCTTCAAAGCTGGATGATTATGTGCCTCTCTCCTTGATAAGGAATTTTGACCTCTATAGAAGATAGAAGAATCTTTCACGTGTAGTTTTGTTTCTGCTAGTTATTTGTTCGTCTGCTTATGGGTTTTCCTGGATCATAAGTACGAAGTATTTAGTTCTCTAACTGGGATGCCCATTGTAGTGTTTTTATCTTTTTCCTGTACATGCTTTATAGAACATGGCTCTTCTGGGAAGTTAAAAATGTCACAATTTCCTTTGCGTTTGATAACATATATATACATGCAAAGTCAAAACCTTGACGGCAATGCTATAATATCTAGCTTTGATTGTTGCATCAGCTGAAAGCAATTTTCGATTCTGTTCACTTAATGTATGTGAGGTATTATTGGCAGGATGCTTGTTGGCAAAACTCCTGACGGGCTTTTCAAGTTATCCAGAGATGCGATACTTGCTGCAGATTTGCCTCTGCTATTTACTACTAAAACAAACTGGAGGGCCTCTTTACCAAGGGATCTTCTGTGTGCATTCTGCCGCCAACACAGGCTGTCAGAACCCGTGTTCACTCTTGTCTGTAACTCCTTGAAATCTGACAAAGAGTCGCTCGAATCTGAAAATGGCCAGACTTCACCTGAAATGGAAACTTTCAGATGCAATATTAAAATATTTTCTAAGACCCAGGAATTAATTCTTGAATATTTTCCTGACGAATCTTTCAAGAAACAGGGGGATTCAATGCAGAATGCTTCTTTGAAAGCTCTTTTGTGGTTTAACATGTACTTCAAGCAACCAAATGCAGATTTGGAGAAGTTGTCTTTATCTGGTGTTAGTAATGAACTCAAGTGCAACTTGACTTCCTTCGTGAAAGAGTTTTATTTCTGTCAACTGATGCACGAAGCCCAGCAGCCTCACGACGTAATTGCAGGTCGGAAAAGGAACCGGGAAACACAAAGTGACCTTATAAATAAAAATCTGGTAATGGAAGGAGCAGAGTCTGGATCATCACCGTCTATTGGATCTCTTGTCTCTATAAGTTATACCGTATACTTGGTTTCCGAAGGAACTGAAATCCGAGAGTTGCTTGAGAAGAATGATGAGTTCGAATTTGAGGTTGGGGCAGGAGCAGTGATCTCTAACATTGAATCAGCTGTTACACAGATGAGCGTGGGACAATCCATTTGCTTTTATATGGGATTGCCACCGAAGGAATTTATCCTAGCTTCCGCTGTTGAATACGAAAGAGTCCTGTCTCTTTTGTCCTCAAGTGAGTTGTGCCTCTCTTAATATGTTGCAGTTATTTTGGTGCATCATTTAAGGAAACTTACCGTATCAATAACCTCATTCATATGGAGTATATTTTTTTTCTCTCCCGTTTCTATTTAGGCCCTTGCTGTTTGGAATACACCGCAAGTCTCCTGCAAGTAACTGAACCCTTTGAAGACAGAATGGAGCAAGCACTTTTTAGTCCTCCACTATCAAAGCAGCGTTTGGAATTCGCAATGCAGTACATTAAAGAATTTTCAGCCGCTAGTTTGGTACATGGTTCATCCTCCCTTTCTTAAGCCAGTAAATGAATCGTATTAATATACTACCTCCATCCCGAATCTTTTGTCCCCAATCAATTTTGACCTTTAATTTCTCCAGATATTTATGTAATCAAATTAAAGTTTTGTCATTTTTGATTTATTAAAATTTTCTGGTCTTTTTAACCACTAAAGTCAAATGGCGACAATATAATTAGGATGTAGTACATTAAAGAATTTCCAACAATTAATTATTGATTTCCATTTCTGGTTGTAGATTGATTTTGGGTGTGGATCTGGAAGTTTAGTAGATTCCTTAATTGATATTCCAAGCTCCTTGGAAAAGATTGTTGGTGTTGATCTCTCTCAAAAGGGTCTCGTTCGTGCTGCCAAAGTATGTATTTTGATCGTCGACATTCTTTCCAATGTCATACGGAGTACTTTATATATAGCTCGGGTTTCTAAAAGTTCACCCATTCATTTGGTATGTTAAATGTTGCAGATCCTTAATTCAAAACTAGAGAAGCTGAAAACTGTAATGCCCACATCAAGGATAGAATCCGTTATTCTGTATGATGGGAGCATTACTGTATTTGACTCCCGCTTGTATGGATTTGATGTTGGTGCATGCTTAGAGGTCTGTCATTCAGTTTTTTTGAGTTTGTTTGTTCTTCTTATTCTACCTCTTTGAACAGAATTAGAGTTAATGACTTGTAACAAATATAGTACCCAACCGCGATTCACGACTCTTATTGGAAAACGAACTTCAGGTAATAGAGCATATGGAGGAAGAACAAGCATGCTTATTTGGTGATGTTGCTCTCGCCTTATTCCGTCCCAAATTGCTGATTGTTTCAACTCCAAACTATGAATACAACATCATCATGCAAAAGTCCAATCTAGCAACCCAAGAGGAGGACCCAGATGACAAGAGCGAAGCCCAGCCGTGTAAATTTCGAAACCATGACCACAAGTTTGAGTGGACAAGACAACAATTTAACCAATGGGCAACTGCCTTGGCTTCAAGACACAATTACAGTGTCGAATTTGGTGGCGTAGGAGGAGATGGGTCAGAACCCGGGTACGCTTCTCAGATAGCGGTTTTTAGAACTCGCAATGATCCGTCCATTGAAGTATCTGGACCAACTGTCGAGGTGGATCACCATTACAAAACTGTGTGGGAATGGAATGCTGCTACTAAAATTCTAGCTGAGTGAACCTTTCAAGTGTGAATCGAATTGTGTTTTAGCTATGCTGTCTTTAGATTAAGGGTTCATTCCTTGTCTTTTGAAGGGATCCCTTTTAATCTTACTTAATGCTAAGCTCGAAAATTTTAATAAATAGATACATAATGTCGGAATAATGTTACACATCCGACATAAAAATTAGTAATAACTTTATTTCCATGAGAGGAAATCTTCCCGGTGATTAAGATTGATGTATTTTCATCCTAGTGGTTAAGATTGATGTATTCGTACATTAGGTCATGGTTTAGACGTTTATCAGTAATTACTGTAAGATTTAATCAGCATCGTATTAAATGCTGTCTTGTATCCTGCCGGAACTTATATAGTAATTCATACATCCGATGTGAACTGATGTGAACGACTCAATCTGAGCTTGAGCTGATGTGAACGACTCAATCTGAGCTTGAGCTCCAGTAACACAAATTTACTTTGCTATCAGTATTAAGACCGACATTAATGTACACTATTTGCTACCTAGGGGTAGACCTAGCAAACGGATTATTTGATTTGGTACGGGATGAGGAAGTTCTAGTCCTAGCAATTCACCATTCGGATTGGATCATTTCTAGCAGGGGCGAACTATTAATGTGACCGAGTAAACTAGGTAAATTTCGTTTTTTTTTTCATTGTTCAGTAGGGGCGACCGCTTTTGCTAGCCCCGTGTAGCTCGGTCACCGTATGTTCCCCTAGATGATGACCATAAAATTGAAGCAGAAAGATGGAATAATAGCAGGGTGACAACAGTAGAAGTAAGGGAAAGGTAAACAATCCAAAAAAGAAAGAAAGAAAGAAAGCAACTGGTCAAGGTCACATGAGCAGGGTGAGTGTGTGGGGTCCTTTTAGTCAACACTAATAGCTAGTCAAACTGACTTCTCTGCTGTTTACTGCATCCCTTTGTACCTTCCTTAGCTGGCCAATTTCTCACTATAAGACAATCACCAATTCTTATACTTCCGTAATTTCCGTATAAGACCGTCTTATGATAAAATTTAGAGTAATTTATCGTAATGCCTTAATTTTCACATAATATATATAGAAAATAGTTTCATGTAATCTTAATGTGAGACAATCTCGCCTAAAACTTACAATACATTTAATTATAATTTAGTTGTCATTCATAATGATTTCTACTTTTATTTTTATTTTTTATTTTTTATTTTTTATTTTTGTTAACTCATAATCTTATACTCCCTCTCATCCAAACCAAAGGTTACATTTGACTTTATTATGCATGCCGAGGCGGGTTTTGCAACGTTAATATCTTTAGTTACACATTATTAAAAATTATAAAAATTTGATATTCGTATAGCATTCACTACGATAAATCAAACAAGATCTTACATGACTATGTTTTCTCTTATATATTAAGAATAATACTAACAATTCTCTATAATTATGAATAGTGCCAAAAAGTCAAATGTAACCTTTGGTTTGGATGGGAAGGAGTATTCTACCGCATCAGAGTCGGAGATAGCCTAAAATAAAAGCAAAAAACCATTGTGAAAGAAGAGAGTAATACTCCGTATTTTATTTTCTTGCAACTAATGTACGGAGTATTATAGAAGAGTGTTATTTTTCCCTTTGCTAATAATTTAATATTTATAATACTGCGTATAAATACATATGTAAGATGAATTGTGATTCTTAAGTTTTTAAACTGACTTTGTTTATTTATTATCGTTCTCTCATAATTTTATATTCTCTCGGATCAAATCACTTATCAAATAAATAAATGAAAAAAATTTAAACAAATGAATGAGGCGGGAAGATCGACTACATCATTATAATCGATAGTCTAACCATACATTATTACGTATATGATAGGATAATGGAATAATGAGATTTGATCATTGTTTTCTTTTAATGTTGACTATTTATGAATGAAAGTGGCACATTGACTGACTGAATTATTAAGCCACAAATAATCTTATTGATATACGTTGCTAATTATTAGGGAGTATACTATCTCGCATGTCACGAGATTTTGCGATTTGCGATTTACGATTTACATGCATGGTTTGGTTCACGTTAAGGGGCTGCGTCGACGATACGTTACAAATGATTAGTATCGTTGCATGCATAGTCATTTTAATCATAAGATTTGCGATTTGCATGCATGGACCATGATTATTATTAGTAATTATGTAATCTAGTCTTTCCACGACGCAGATGATTCTTCATCATTATTCATTACTATTCTACTTTGTGATTCCTTAAAAATCTTGAGGCATTATGCATTATGTATAAAATGCATCAACGCATGCATGGCTAGCTTCTTTCCCCAAGATTTATCTTCATAATTATGGTTGTGAGCACTGGTGGAGCGACGGGGCTAGCAAAGAAACTCATTGTGCTGAAAGATGAAAAACTTCAAAAATTCTTGAAATCTTGACTCCGCCACTGGTTAGCCACGTCACTCACTCCTCATCAAGATAAAACATGAAAGTGCGAAAGGTAACAATCACATGTGGAGCTAATCATGATTTCGATAGGGAGGCTATTAATGTTAATGTATACTCGTATTAAAGATAGTAACGGAGCTAGGAATTAAACATTCTTAGTAATGGGGGTGGAAATTTTAATCCGCCCGTGGAAACGAACGGCCTTGTTGGCCCCCTAACTCCACCCATAACTAAAGAACAACCGTGAATAGATAATCAAGGCTAGTCAAAGATAAAGAGGCAATGAAGTAAAAAAAGCAACTTTCAGAACTCTAAGCTAACAATGTAAGATTAGGGCAAAACTCCAAAAAAGAGTCCTTTAATAAGATAGTACATCAAATTCGTGCATTAACAGTAAATAATACGGAGTAATAGTAATACGAAAATGAAAGGGCGCCACCCGGTGGCGCCCTATCATTGTCCTAATATTAATGTAATAAGTGTCATGTTCCTCAGTGACGGTATCAGACAGCGGTTAGCAGAGATGGTTGTCCCCCTGAACAATGAAACATATAGTTTTCGATGGTTTTCCTAGTTTATTCTATTACACTATTAATTCGCCCCCCTAAACTCAAATCCAAGCTCTGATATTATATTAATAAACTAATAATCACTTGCCCTCAAAAAAAAAAAAAACTAATAATCACGAAATCGGTTCAAATTTCACATTCTCAACCATGAAAGATAGGTGAACATATTTGGAGGTCGACCTCCTTGCGTTCTCTGAATGAAAGATACGGAGTATCTAGGTTGTAATATTATGCTACACATACCACACAAATATATAAAAGCAAAATTATTTATTTATTTATCTTAGTTATAAAAAAGAAAGATGTATGACATTAAATTGTCTTAAATAGAAATGGCAGCCTTTTTGTAGTATTGCACTGTATCTATCCACCAAATGACATGCATTGACCATATTTCACTTCTATCTATTTTCCCAAATCCACTCACATTTCTTTGACCCTTCTTTCTTCTACTTATCCCATGATTTAAACATAAGATTCAAGATTGACAAGTGTACTACCAAATGAATAATAAAATCACTAATTCTTATTTTGTGACGGTTAGAGACTTGTGACCTCTCACACCGAGTAAAGTAATGGTAACTTGGTAAGTAGAAAAGCAAGTGGAAGATAGGTCTATGAGTCTGTGACCGTCACCAGCCAGATTTGATGATATAAAATAATCTCAATATTTCAACTCTGTCCATATACAACTAAATAAGATATATATATCGATTTTTATAATGTCTATTCTAAAAATACAAATTAATAACCTAAATACGAAAATATTACAAATATTAGTCATTTTACCCTAATTAATAGAATATTTTGTAATTCTTTTCATATTTATGTAATTATTAATTAATGTGTGCCTACGTTAGAAAAAACCGAAAATCTATAAATTCTTATTTACGATAATAATGAGCATGAAATGGATCTAAAACAATACACATACCAGACTAATAATACACGTTAACTAGTGTTAAGAATATGTTTTTGGAATATTTTCACACTTAAAACAATCTTAAGAAATACTCCGTACTTGGAAATCAATAAGTAAATCCCGGTAAATTCTTAGAAATTAATTAATCTATAATAATACGAGTACTTAATAATTATGTACGGAGTACACAAAAAGAAAAAAAATCGATCATCAACTTACAATCATGGATATACTTAGGAATCAATAATAAGTAAATCCCGGGTAATCGACTCATCGATCGACTAGTTCAATATCAAGACTCAAAACCCGTCTATATCAATATCAGGTTTAAAACCCGTCAGCATCAATTGAGTTGAGTCAGGGCACCATTTCTTAAACCGAAACTAAACTAAGGACCTTGGTGAGACCTATGGGAAGTATTAGCCCAAGTAAGAATAGAATTAGCAAGTTTATTAATAGCATCATTTAAGCCATTAAACCCTTGTCTAGTAACCTCTAATCTAGACTCTTCAAATCTTAATCTAGTCTCATGAATATGCATAATCTCTTTGTGTCTCCTTTCTTCATTTTGCTCATTTGTTTGGATCGCTTCGGAAATAATTGAAGCACTCCTACATATAGCCGAACTTACGTCTTGTAACGTTGGTGTTGTAGTCGTAGTAGTAGTTGTTGTTGTTGTTGGAGCATCCGTACTCGTTCCTTCTCGTATGGATGCTTCTACTGCTCGTTCTTCTTTCCGTCTTCTCTTTGCTGATGATTCCGGTTGTGATTGTTCACTTGCTTCTAATTCTAATTAATCCGCCAATTTTGTGTTAGTAATATATTTAAGATTATAATTTAATGGGACTGTTTTTTTTTTTTCTTTTCAGTGACATGAATGATCATACTTTAGTACAAGCCAGTAAGCCACACAATAATCATAAGTTTTAGAATAAAACCGTCTCACACCCCAAAAAATGAAATATGTCCTCCGTAGCTAACAATAAATTAAATGAATGATTTTTACACAAATGGACCGTCTTAATGCACGATGATATATAATGTACTACTCCCTCCTATTCACTATAATTGCCCCATTTTCCATAAACGGATTATTCAAGTAATTGCCCTGTTTCCTTTTTTGGTAAGTTTTACTCTTATTTTATTCATCCCTCTCTCCTCCCACTAAGCCCCACAAAATTCTTTTACTTCTATTTTATTATTTTCTTTAAGGTTTTGGCCCCACAATTCCTTATTTAACTCATAATAATTCACCCCTCTCTCCTATCACCAACCCCACACAACTCTTTTACTCTTATTTTAATAATTTTTCTTAAGTACCGCGCCCATATCAAATGGGGCGATTATAGTGAATGGGAGGGAGTATAATTGATTATTCACTTGTTATGAAATTATGATCATGCTTTAGGTTAGCATAAATTTCATAAAGATCCAATAATGTACTAGGATTATTAACCACTAATGATCTTGGTTTTACTACTAATTAATGAAATATAAATGATAAATCAAATAAACCGAAAAATCATGAAAATTAAACTAGAACTAGCTAGGTGTAATTTGACAAGTTCAAGCAAGCATCCAAATTCTAAGTAAATAATTAGCA
>JAGPOY010003857.1:0-12635 GCA_018983105.1 Silene uniflora | reverse complement strand
CCGTATCACTTACTTGCTTTCTCATTTTAGTATTTATATTAGTCCGCTTCATTTATTTAGTACTAGCATAGTTGACTTAGATAATCATTCATCTAAATTTCGCTTTGACTTAGCTAAACACTTGAACTAAAACAATCGGTATTCTCCCACGCTCCTCGTGGATCGACCTCGACTACCCTACGCTAGTTGAGTTTAAATTGTTTGATAGCGGAATTTGACGGCTAAAAAACCGCCTATCAATAAGGTTCATCTGTATTATGTTCATTATTATCAATGGGCTGGTATAATGTGGTTCAGGCTAGGCTATGCCGATGAAGTAATGCCAAGGAAATGGGCGAGAGTATTACAAGCTTTACAGGTGGTGGTAAATGGTAATGCAAGTTTACCGAATGAATTGATTGGTTGCACGGAGTACTACGGGCAAGCATGCAGCGAGGGAGGCTAATAGCATTCTCAAGAGTCCTACTGCCAATGAAATGAGCACCCCAATAAATGCCATCCTCCTCTGTCCGGGATATGGAAGGTTAATGTGGAAGTAGCTACCCTTAGCGAGATGAATGGTGGTTTCGGGGTGGTTATACAGATGAGAAAGGATGCGTGGATCATACAGTAGTTCAGCAGTTAAATCAAGTGTAGAGTCCTGAAATTACAAAAGCGGAAGCAGCAGAACTTGGGTAAAAGAATGGTGATGCAACATTGAGCAACAAATGTGATTTTTTTAGTCGGATTCAATTCGTCTCATTATGATGTTCAAGTCGAATACAGTAACTTTTAAGTTTTACCCATCTAAAAAAAAAACACAATTGCAACTTAGATTCATATATGGTCATCCTAAAAATACCATCTGGATTAGATTTCAATCAATTAGAATCAAATTAAAGATTGTAACTAATTAAGTGTAAATCGCAGACTGAGTTGCACTTGGTACTCATAGTTGCACTCGTTTTAGGAACACTGACTGATCCGTTTGATGATATTGCTAAGGGAGTATTTAAGTCGTCGAATCGTTTCTAAATAATTATGGAGTACCTTAGAAGAGTATTAACTACTCAAAATAAACAATGATAAGGATCTCATGATCGAAGTGAAAATCCATTTAGTTAAAGCTTCTTATGGGCATAGGTGCGTTGAGGTTCAAATGGCTAATCGGGTCGAGTTTGGATTGAGTTATTTTCGGTTTTGCTACATATTTCGGGTCAGTTCGGGTTATTTTGTATTTCAGGTCATTTTTGGATTTCATTTAAGGTTTGGTCACTTCATATCAGGTCATTTTGGGGTAGGCGTCATTTTGAAAACAAAGGTTATTTTTATAAAGTCAATGATATATATATATATATATATATATATATATATAAAATATTAAAACGTAATTTATGTATTATTATAAATAGTAATTGTGGATTATTTTGGGTTACTTCGAATCGGACCAGTTACCGTCGGGTGGTTTCAGGTCGGATCAACGTTGCATTAATCAAAGTTCGGGGTGGATTTTGGTTAGGTAGGGACTAGGGTCGACTTGGGTCTTGTGTTATACTATTCGAATTAGGTATTATCAGGTCACTTACGAATCTCGGGTTAACCACGCCAATTTGGTTGCCGTGTGTTCTACGAACACGACATGTCATGTGGCGTGTCTTCCTTCTCATAAATTCCGATCCCAAGTGATACCATTTCGCTAACAAGTAAGCTTCTGGGCCACACAGTAACACACGACAGAAAATCTTGGAAGACAAGCTTATTTTGCCTTTATAGGAAGCAGGCAGCTTGACTCTCTTGCCTGTGACCCGTGTTTGTTGGAGCTTGACTTGAGGTCAATGCTTGTTACATCCCAAATTTGCCCCATCTATGAGTATGACGTTCTCCTATCGTTACCCGCATTGTTGTTAAACTCCCGATCCGGATCGTAGGATCTTACGATTCTACGATCCAAAAAGTGCTGACCGATCCGGATCTTAGGTAGGATCTTAATTTGGTAGGATCTTACGATTCAACTCGTGTCAAATTTTTTTAAAGTAGAATCTTAACCCGATCCTACGATCCTACGATTATACGACCCGATCCTACATTATTAGCGTTTCAATTTTTTCATTTACTAAAATTTTATATACCACATTTAAGATAGAAATCTATTATAAACGAGAATAATTAGTAGGCACAAGCTAAGATAATAGTATTTTGAGACTTAATCACGAGATTTTAACATATTCTGATAACACAATTATGTATTTTAGTTAATTTGTAGGATCTTACGATTCTACGATCCGATCCTACCGATTCGATCCTAGGGAGCTCATCGATCCAAAGTAGGATCCCGATCCTAACAACATTGGTTACCCGGCCTCATAGATGTCTTTTTCATTTTACGGTTTATGTTCGATCAATGCACGTTACATCTCTAATTAATGTGCCCCGAATTTCACGGTGTCCTGGTATCTTCTGCATAAACATTTTAGGTTACTTCAGAGATAATGACCACTTAATTTGGAATTCACTTGCTTGCAACTATGCAAGCTAGGGTAACTAACATGTGTGTTGTCTAACTCACAAATAAGAGGTCCTTGTATCTTACTTTTCTTTGTAGTATCTTCTTCATTATTGGATTTATTATCTTTTTGTTATGGTTATTATAATTCTTCAATTTTGTAGATATTATCCTAGCTACTCCTATTATTCTAGATCACATTCTAGTGGATATCCTTGATCAACATTGTAGATATTACCCGCGACATTAAGACAATAATCCCGGAAATTAGAAAGCTTTATTAGTTCGACTACTTATATTAAAGGCTTCAATTATGCCTTATACTCTGATTTCCGTATTGTTGTAATTCAGTGAAAACTACACGTCTACACCATCTATCATGGTAGACTCATCCGTTACAAGAGAATTTTTCATTTACGTAGATGAATTTTTGGTGTATATTTGTTTTTTCTATGATTTTGATTGAATATGAATAGTTTAGGCAATGTAGAATTTTCAGTGGCTTCATTACCACTCGAACTAACGGTTTGTTAACTCCATGAGTTTGTCCTAGTTGAATAGTATTATCCAAAGACTTAGACTCTTCATGTTCTTTTGTAATAATTCTACAGCTAGCAGTAGACCAAGAGTTTTGTGCTGCATTCATTGTTTTACTTGGTGCCTCACTTGATCATTATTGTGTTTGTGTAATCCGTCATCGTCTTTGCCTGCTGTTACGCCCGCCTGCTTGCAAGGTTGCAGTTCAGGCAAATTTCAATTCTTTTGAAATCGGGACTGTGTTGCAGACTCCATAACTAAATTCAAGCTAATCATTGTATCAAGTGTCATGTGTATTGTGAATATATTCCCTCCTGTAGCCTAAAATGGCGTTGCAGCATTATATCCTCTTGTCAAAGTGAAATGTCGAAATAACATAGGAATTTATTCTCTCCTTCCACTCTAAGCTTCTTCCACTTTGGTTGTTTACGTACTGAATTTCGATATCTACATTTCTGTAGATAATCAGCCCATCACTTGTTTCACTGTCTTTAGATTTGTCATCGTATCTTGCATTCACGATATCATGCGTTTCTTTGACAGTCGTGTGAACTTTCGTCTTCCAATATCAAGACAATATACTATTAAATGACACCATCCATTTTAGTCCGAACTTGAGTCGGATTGATTGTTCAAGGCAGCAAAACTCTTTTTTATATATTGATAGATGAACCATCTCAACCAAAACCTTAAGGTTATGGTTGAGGCATCTCAACCAAAACCTTAAGGTTATGGTTGAGGCTCAGCTATTATAGTTATTCTTTTTTATATATAAGGTTCATCTGTATTATGTTCATTATTATCAATGGGCTGGTATAATGTGGTTCAGGCTAGGCTATGCCGATGAAGTAATGCTAAGGAAATGGGCGAGAGTATTACAAGCTTTACAGGTGGTGGTAAATGGTAATGCAAGTTTACCGAATGAATTGATTGGTTGCATTACCATTTGCCACCTCTAGCAGGAAGATGTCCCCTGTTTCTAGCATTACGAAGGTTGTCACTTGCTGATTGAAGCCTGCCTATGGCATCGATTATTTTCAGTCTTTCTTGTGGCAAATGATTGGAGCACAACACTCCGACAGTAATCACAGCAGCCATGCATTCCACTCTTCGTTGAAGCTCATCTTTAATTCCGCTTGTGTCGTCGCCTTCTTCAAGTGATGGGTCTACAATTTGTAGGACTTGATCAGGTAATTCTCCTCTTGCATGCAAATGAAGGCTGTAGCCTTCCTTGAACATGCTGTCTGTTGGACTCTTTCCTGTAATTAGCTCGAGTAGCAATATGCCATAGCTGTAGACATCGCCCTCTGTAGATGGCTCACATCCAAGCCCATACTCTGAAATATGAACCCCATGACAACGCTTAGACACATAAATGGAGAGTAGATAGATACATAGGCAAGACATGGAACATTCCTTTGAGATGAACTAGTATGGGTGCCCGGCTTCACTCGGGCTACCTCTATTTAGTATTAAAATATATTTTCAATTAACTAAAATTATTTTAAATTTGCATAACTCATAAATTTATTATTAATATATTCTATGATACGGAGTATATCTTAAAATTACAATGAAATAAATTATGAGACAAATCTCGCTATTAATATTTTACTTAAATCGATTGATGCGCTTAGCTAATTGTTCATATGTATTTTCTTTTCTTCTTAGTATTGTTACTTTTATTAATTACATTCGTTATTATTGTTACCTAATTATTGTTACTTTCACTACTTATACATTAATAATATTGATAATTTCATTTCTCCCGTTGTTACTTTTGTTACATTCACGACTCCCGCTTGTTGCTAATATTGTTACTTTGGCTATTCGAATGAGTGATTACTTTCATATTATTATATCCAATGTTACTACAACTCTTTTCACTACTAAAAGAATGAATTACTTTTACTCTTTAAATATCTAATGAGTGATTAGTGATTACTATATCCAAGGTTACTTTTATTACTCTCACTACTCGAAATAAATATATTACATATATTGCATTAAATTAATTAAGTCGAAATAATTGTGGAATTTTATATTTTTTGGAAATCTAGCTTGATTTAATTACTTTTTAATAGTTTCCAAAATATAATTTATGTTAAAATAATTAACATCTTGATACTAATTAATACCATAAGTGGGCATGCTTATTTTAAGGAAAATCACCATATTCCGGTGTTCTCTAAATTTATACTTTAACCAAAACTATAGAGTATTTACATTGAAGTCCCTTGTTTAGGTCCATCGCACAGTGCTATTGATTTAAAACTATATAGTATAATTAATTTGTATAGATTTAATTAATTGCATTGAAGTCCCTTGGTTTCTGGAATTAATATATAGTATTGATTGATTGATTGATTGATTGTTTGATTGATTGATAGTATTGATTGATTGATATATCATAGCCAGACAACCTCGTTAACCATGCATGAATGAAGCGGTCTGTTTTAGGTAAGAATAAAAAATTACAACCACCATGTTAGGCTTTACTAAGTTTCTTCATCTTAGTATTTTGATCATAATATCATTCCATGGTGTTTGTCAAACTAACTATAATTAGGAATCACACTATAGTTACCTGGAGCAGCATAGCCTATGGTGCCCTTGATTCCAATTGTACTACTTTGATTCAGATGTCGTGGTTGAGTAAGAAACCTTGCTAATCCGAAATCCCCAACATGAGCGACCATGTCATTATCGAGCAATATGTTGCTTGGTTTTAAGTCACAATGTACTATTGGAGTTTCACACCCGTGGTGGAGATAACAGACTGCATGGGCCACATCAATCGCTACATCCACCCTTTGAGCAAGGCTCATGTTTTCATGCACTCCATGTAACCAGCTGTCTAGACTTCCGTTGGGCATGAACTCGTATACTAGTGCTTTAAAATCATTTCTCTGAAAATCAGAGCTGGAACAAGCTGTTATAATGCCTACCAGATTCCGATGTCGGACATTCCTCAACGTGTTACATTCTGCCATGAAGCTCTTAGATGCATTGTGGCGTTGCAAGTTGAGAACTTTAACTGCAACCAAATTTCCATCTAAATTCCCCTTAAACACGGATCCAAAAGAACCCCTCCCAATTAGATTCTCCAAAGAAAAACCAGCTGTTGCTTTGAGTAGCATGTCATAAGACACTTTCATAGTTGCATTCCCCATCATTGAATCTATTAAAAGATTAGGTGTGTTTTTCTTTTTGATACATGCCAGGTATAACCGTGCGGCCCCTACAGCCATGACGACCACCCCAACCCCAACAACCCCAACAAGTGCACTGATGATTAGAATGATCAAAAGCATCAACTTACTCCTTTTCGTGCTTCGATACTCCATGCATCTAGGTAATTGCAGCTGTTTAATTCCTCCACAAAGCCTGCTATTTCCAGCAACAAAGATCGCACTTGCATTTGCAAATACTGAATCCGTCGGAACCCTTCCCTCAAAATCGTTGTAAGATAAGTTAAGGTAATATAAACTGTTAAATTTGGAGAAGAAGGATGGAACTGGGCCAGATAAATTGTTTCTAGAAAAGTCAATTTCTCCGAGGCTAGCCAAAGAAGCAAAGGATGAAGGAATATTTCCATGGAAAGAATTTCCATCCATGAACAAGTTTTGAAGGTCAGAACAGTCACCTAAACTGTCTGGAATGACACCTGAAAACTTGTTGTTTGACACGATTAAGGTTTGTAGGTTACTTTGTTTACTCATTTTCAAAGGGAGGGAGCCTTCCAAATGATTATAAGACATATCAACTTCAAGAAATGAAGCACGTCCTTCAAATAGCTCATCACCCAAGGTTCCATTGAGTTGATTGTATGATAAATTCAGGTACAACAAGCTTTGGCAATTCCCCAGATGTGGAGGTATACTCCCATCCAAAATGTTATCATCTAAATAAAGCCTACTCAAGTATGATAAATTGCCCAAGGAATTGGGAATTCTGCCTTCAAACTTGTTGGAGCTCAAATCAAGCTCTTCCAATCTGAGAAGCTTCCCCAAATCCTGAGGAATAGATCCTGTTAATTTGCAGTTTTCCAGGAACAAAGACTGAAGATTGTTGAAATTTGTTATACCTTCAGGAATTATGCCACTTATCATAGTGTATTGGATAGAGAGATGTTTCAAAGAGGCGGAGATATTGGCAACAGATTTGGGCAATAGTCCCGAAAAGTGATTATTTCCCAATTCTAGGCTCTTTAATTGGCTGCAGTTAACAAGTGTAGTTATAAAGTTTATGTCACCCGCTAGGTAATTAGACGAAAATTCTAAAACAGTTAGGCTATGAAAACTCCCAAAATCGTAAGGAACCATTCCTGTAAAACTATTAGAACCAAGACCAATAACTTGTAGTGTTGTGAAGTTTTGTATCATGATTGGAATTGATCCCGAGAAGTTGTTTTCCCATAGGTTCAACCATTTAAGACCAGGAACATGGAAGCTGATATCTTTAGGAAGTTCTCCATGTAGTTGATTACCGACAAAATCAACAATTTTAAGGGAGGAGATATTGAAAAGAGACTTGGGAAGTATGCCTGAGAGTTCATTTTCTCCTAGTGCAAGGATGGTTAAATTTTGCATTCTACCAATGCTGTTTGGGATAGTTCCTATGAATGAGTTGTAAGCAGCAGATAGTTTTACTAACGAAGTCAAGTTTGTTATGATCTCAAAAAGAGAGCCACTAAGATAGTTGATTTGAACACTTAGGTTTATTAGCTGTGACAATGCTCCTAATTCTGGTGGGAGTTTTCCCTCTAGCTTATTGAACCCTAAGGCCATAATTTTGAGGTTCACACATTTAGATATATTACGTGGAATTTCACCAACAAGTGTGTTATTATTTAGCCATAGTTCTTGCAGCCTAAATATATTACCTAATTGGTTTGGGATTTCGCCAATTAGACTATTATTCTTAAGACTCAAAATTTTAAGGAAACTCAAGTTGCCTATGAAAGGAGATATGGTTCCTGCCAAACCTCTAGAACTTAAATCTAGTGCAATCACTCTATTATGTTTACGCCCACAAATAACCCCGTCCCAATAACAATGGTGAATAGAGGTATTCCATGAGCTTAGAACCTGGTTAGATGGAACCAATAGTTGGCTCTTTATGGCCAACAAGGCAGTGTGGTCTGTCTCGTTGCCTGGGTAGTCAATACTACGCAGTGCTGAAGTTAATGTAATATTTTGTATTACTAAAACAATGACAAGGAAGCATACTTTGCTGCATAGGAGAGAAATACAACTTGGACTTTCATATTTGGTTTGGAGGTGGATGAATTTCATTTTGTATGGCTGTCAGTAGTTGTTTTGTTAGAGATGTTCTTGAACTTGATTGATTACTCTTTCATTTATATAGCCATTTAATTCATGGGTCGTTCTCTGGTCTACTTCTCTTAGGGCATGTTATGTTCACTTGATTTTAACTCATTTCAGTTCGGCTCTTTTCAATTCAGTTCAATCATTTTAGCTAATATCTCTTCACAAATTAACTCTTACTTTAGCTCAATTCAACTTCATCCAATTTATTTCAGTTTAGCTCTATTAAGTTTAATTCAGCTCGTTTCAGTCCTAAAGAAAGGGCCTTAGTCAGCCAAGAGTAACTTTTCATCTACTACGCTAACCGTGATTTTTGTGTCAAAAGTAAAGGTAAACAAATGACCGGGAGCCCTCCCTTTTCCTTGCGTTTTGTGTTCAGTCTTTGTGTCAAAAGCAAAAGTAAACAAACAACTGGGGCAAGGAGTAGAGTAATTTTAAGAGTGATATGTATGAAAAAAAAAAGTCAATAATATACTCCATAGTAGTTTTTACATTATTCCCGAATTATTATTTGTTGAGAGATAAATGATAAGTATAGAAAATCTAATTTTTTTCATCCAAATTATGTTAAATTTGGTGTAATTTAGCGTCTAATTCTGTTTAGGGTTTATCCCAGAAACTACAGGTTAGGTTATTCGGTTGGCTTGAGCGACAAAGTTGATTTTCCCTTTGTTCTTTTGTTTAAAGTTTGGCTTCTTAAGGAGTAAGGTGGTTTTATACCTTATAATGTAAAACGGATACAATTTTATAACTAGTTTTTCACTAATATGAACCTTGATTTATTGGTTAGATATGTTTATATTAAATTTACGTAAAACCGTCTTAGAAGTATACTGCCGTAAGCATGTCTTTAGGATAAGTGACAATATCCTAAATGACTCTTGCCTGCCAGTCATTCTTGTTATCACTTGACTTGAGGATTTAAGGACTATATTGGGTCAATGCACGTTACATCCCAAACGTGCCCAAATTTCACCAATGTTTGAATAATCTTAGGTTACTTCAGAGATAATGACCACTTAATTTGGAATTCACTTGCATGTGTGAGACCCTACTAACTGTAGGTCTCTGGATTTATCCATTTCTTTAATAAAAAAAAATGTGAGATGTCTTACTCAGAAATAAGAGGTGCTTGCTTGTTGGAAAGAGTGGTATCTTTTCTTTGTAGTATCTTCTTAATTGATTATTGGAATTATTATCTTTTTTGTTATGGTTATTATTACTCTTTAATTTTGTAGATATTATCCTAGCTAATATTCTAGATCACATTCATGTGGATATCCTAATTACACACGACATTAAGGGCATTAATCACGGAAATTAGAAAGCTTTATTAGTTCGAACAGCTTATATTAAGAGCTTCGATGATGCCTTATACTCTGATTTCCATATTGTGGTAATTATGTCAAAACTACACGTCTACTAAAGTAAAATGAACACAGTTTGTGAAATGTATTTTGTGTGTGTATATTCATCGTAAAACAATACTTACATTTATACAGCCCTAGAGAATATGAACATAATAATCATATGCCTAATTTACAAAGATACGATATTACGATATTATTACGATATACATAATACGATAATATTGCCTATTATTGTGAGAATGCAGCATTTACATAATATTGTCTAATACCCCCCCTCAAGATGGAGCACGTACGTCAGAAATGCCCAACTTGCCAATTAAATCTTGAAAACGCTGACGACCCAAAGCCTTTGTCAAAATGTCAACGAGTTGAGACTGTGTATGAACATAAGAAGGAATAATGACACCACGACGGATATGATGACGAATAAAATGACAATCAATCTCAATATGCTTTGTGCGTTCATGATATACCGGATTGTTAGCAATGTGCATAGCGGCTTGATTATCACAATGTAAACGAACCGGTTGGAGCATGTCAAAGCCAAGACCCGTAAGCAACCCCTTCAACCATAAGACTTCACAAGTAGCGGAGACCATGACACGATACTCAGCTTCGGTTGACGAGAGGGAAACCGTTGCTTGCTTCTTTGTCTTCCAGGAAACGGGCAAACCCCCGAGACAGACAAAATAGGCAGTAATAGAATGGCGACTAATCGGACAACTCCCATAGGCAGCGTCACAGTAGGCCTCTAGAGTCAAAGGTACATCAGTCTTGAACATAAGCCCTTGACCCAGACTTCCTTTCAGATATTTGACAACACGCAAAGCGGCCTCCCATTGAGAAAGGGTCGGTTTTTGCATGAACTGAGTCAGAATATGAACGGAATAACATATTTCGGGACGAGTGAGAGTAAGATAAATAAGCTTACCCACTAAACGTCGATATTTCGCTCCATCCGTCAGCAACGCATCAGTAGCAAGAGCAAGCTGATGCTTTTCATCCATGGGAACACTAACCAGCTTGCATCCAAGTAAACCCGTTTCGGACAACAAATCAAGAGTGTACTTCCTCTGACAAAGAAACATACCACTTGAATTACGGGCTACCTCAAGACCGAGAAAATACTTCAATTTACCCAAGTCCTTCATATGAAAACATTGGCTCAGGTAAGATTTGAATTTCGAAATAGCAGTAGCTTGGTTTCCGGCAATTACCAAATCATCAACATATACTAAAATATGCATTTCTACTGCATTCTTACGATATGTAAATAAAGAATTATCGGAAGCGCTCATAACAAAACCATACGAGGATAAAGCCGCAGCAAGCTTGGCATACCAGCAGCGAGGGGCCTGCCGGAGACCATAAAGTGACTTACGAAGACGACAAACTTTACCCTCCATACCACGACTAAAACCAGGCGGCATACGCATATAAACCTCCTCAAATAAATCGCCATGAATAAATGCATTATGCACATCCATTTGATGCAATTCCCATTTCTTAATCGTTGCAACAGCTAAAAAAGTACGCACCGTTACCATTTTAACGGTTGGAGCAAAAGTTTCAGTGAAGTCCACGCCTTCTTCTTGGTGATTTCCGAGAACAACGAGACGGGCTTTAAATCGCTCCATTGTGCCATCCGCCTTATGCTTGATCTTAAATACCCACATACAACCAATAGCTACCTTTCCCGTTGGTAAATCACCAACTGCCCAAGTCTCATTAGACTCGAGTGCAGCTATTTCCTCTTCCATGGCTTTTCTCCATCGGGGATCGCGCATTGCTTCTTTGAATGAAGTGGGCTCCACTTCACGTGTTAGAGCTGCAAGGAAGTGACGATGTGGTTTCGAGAAAGCATCATAATTCACATTAATGAGTTAAAGGATAAGAACTACCTGAGACGAAAAGTAATGAAGGTGACTCGGTCAAGGTCGTGTTAATGCGATCCCAGCGGACATAGTCCTTGTGATTTTTATTCGGTATTTTATCTCGCTTGCCACGGCCAAGATCAATTTCTGTAACATTTTCTTCCCTGTCAGTGTCACTTTTTTCTCTCATTTCTGCCTCATGAGCGAGATGATTCGTACCAGTAGCACCCTACAGGTTTTCAATTTCAGAGTCTGAAACGGGCTCTGTTTCAGTAACAGGCGGCTCTGTTTCAGTTGAAGGAGCAGTTGAAGGATCAACTGTCATGGATTCACGCTGACTGGTGTCGACTAAGAGATCAGTAGAAACAGTGGAAAAGACAACTTCATCATCAAAATCATAAGTTTCAAACGACAAAGAATCCTTCTCTATTTTGTCAGAAAAGGGGAAGTCGGATTCAATAAAACTTACATCTCTGGACTGAAAATATTGTCCCGTCTCTAAGTCGAATAAAGTCCACCCCTTTTTACCAAGGATTAATTGATAGGAATATTCTGAACTATGGGTGTGCTACTCAAAATACTCCAAACTTTATTTTAACTACCTATATAACCAACTAAGACCCCCATTCACTTTGAGCATAATCGGGTTTTTTTAAACTTATCACAGCAGATAATTTTTTTTTAGTGCCTCACATATTTTCCCTTTCATTAATCTTCATCTCCATCATTTTAGTCTTCATCTTCTTTATTCCTTCTCCATTCTTCATCTTCTTTAAGTCAGCTTGATACGAATAGGAAGCACCACTACTACAATATCAGGCAATAACAACGCCCCATCAACAACGCTTATTCACAAAAATAAGGAAAACCCGTTGTCGATTGATTTAACATTTTTCCGCCAAATTTAATAACAACGGTATAGTTTTGTTGTCCGTTGTTATTAGTTTTAACAACGGGTGAAACTCAGATAACCGTTGTTAATAAGGAAACTAATAACAACGGTTTACTCTATATCCGTTGTTATTAATTTGGCGCAAAATTA